>JBBPBX010002267.1:32106-58470 GCA_038048925.1 Garcialebias charrua | reverse complement strand
TTAAGGCAATCTTTGATAGATTCTTTTTTTGAATATCACAAATGATACCTATTGTGTTTTTCCTTTTTCCATATCTGTTTGACCTTCATCCGGAGACGGATGAGTGCGGCCGCGCAGAAGAACATGTCACGTGTTTGAATATGCTGCAGCTTTACATACTCTCCCTCTTCTGGACGACTGTGTATACATAATCACGTTGTATTAATTAACTGGTGCAATGTTAATAAAAAAATCTCTTATCTCTCTCTCTTATCTAAATAACAGAAAAAGCTGAAACTTGCTGAAATTAGCTGAATGGAGCATAAACTGAAATTAGCAGAACAAAGTTAGAAGAAGTACAAAAATGTTGTGATCAGTAGAAAGCATAGGAAATGAGCACAAGAGAAATGAAAAACAGCTGAAAGTAGCTGATATTTTTTAAATTAGCACTAGGGAGCGGAAAGAAGCTGAAGCAGAACAACATGTGAAAGGAGCAATAAAAGTTTGTAAACAGATCTAAAGACTTGAAGGATGTAAAATGAGCTCATTTCATGTTCTATGAGGAAAAAATGGCAGAAAAGGTTAAAGACTTAAAAAAGCTAAAGTTGCACCAATACCAAATGTCATCGAAGTATTGTCCTGAAAGAAATTAAAGTTTTGATATAGGATTTGTTGAAATAGTTTGGAAACTGTGGGATGAGAAACATGGTGAAAAACATACAGAAGAATAATGGATCACAATAGTGTGGATGCTTCATAAACATTCACACTTTTCGGTTTTGTGTAGAGACCAGGGGCCTCATGTATCAACCGTGCGCACGCACAAAAACATTGCGCACGTCACTTTCCACACAAAGTGGCGTATGTATCAAATCTGATATGAACGGGAATAACTGCGCATCCACGTACAAATCCACGGCTGCTCCCCTGCTTGCGTACGCACGTTTCTGTGGTTATTGTTCCTTTGGCGACACTTACAGGTTATTCAGAGAAACTGTGTCCATGATATGAAAATAATCATAAATCCCACCAAACACACATGATTAACAATTATTACATCCACATGGACGCAATTAGATGAGTGGATATAAAAGCATGCGCCAAATAGTGGCAACGATATTGACAACAATGAGATGTGATTTCTTTAAATAAGAAGTTAACCAAGCTGTACCAACACGCCTACGTTTAGGTCAGTGTGTAGCGCGGTTGCCTTTAGTTCCAAAGGTCATGAGTTCGAATCTCGCATGGTACAACGTTTCTCTTTTTTTTTTCGTTCCAGATTTAAATACACATGAAAACTATTTACAAAACAAGAAATCGTCTGCTTCCTTTCATTTCATGTATTGTTCTATTTCTTGTTGTTTTATTAAATAGTTGTCCTGTGTTCTTTAAATCTGGAATGAAAAAAAAAAACGTTGTACCAAGGGGGAGTCGATCTCACGACCTTTGGGACGAAGGGCGGGCGCGCTCACCACTAACCTATACAGGCATGTTAGAGCAGATGGGTCAACTTCTTGTTTAAAAGTGGATGGTATGTTTTGCGCTAGGCGTGCCGAATAAAACCTTTTTCCGTGCTTCTCTGCCTCACTCAGAAGTGATTCCTGTTCACAGTCCGTGAAGTTCCTCTTTTTTCCACGTTCCGACATGATTTGCAATGGAGCAGAGACGACATTCCTGTCGTGCATGGCATATTTGAATGACTTTGCATATTCATACGGAGGCGTGTCAAAGGCGGAGTCGGCCACTCTCTCATGTGCGCTGAATTCCACGTTGATTGTGTTGTACATAAGGAATGTGCGTGGATACCGGTGTACGCACAGTTTGATAAATCTGGATTTTTTTGTGCGTGGACACTTTTCTGGATTTGTCCGTACGTGACTTTTCAGTAAGAAATCTACGCAAGTCTTTGTACATGAGGCCCCAGGAGTGTTCGTTTTCACACTGAATCCATCCTTTAGATGCTGCACACAACAAGTGTTTGCTCCGGTATCTTCCATCCAAGGCCCCGCTAACACGTTTAGTTATGCTTCTGGCTGAAGTATGTATAAACATTTCCATAATCCTACATCTTAAACTGGAATATGTCATTTCACATTGTGTGAATGCAGTTTGTTTCCAGATATGGATTTTTTGGTGTATTATCCAAAGAGTACTGAGCATCCTGCTGGTAATATTCTAAAGCACAGCTAATATGATTACTGTGTTTGATATTGTGTGCTTCATATTTCACATTTCTGAGCTGCAGATCTCCCACACTGGGCTATGAGCCAACTCCTGTAATGTAACTCTCAAAGGCAGGCAGCATATAGGACAGATGGCATTGTTTCTTCATTAGCCCTCTTGGCGCGCAGCCCTCAAAGCAGCATGGTAGATACGAACAACCTGCATCGTGCTGTGCTCCAACAGCACTCCTCAGAAACACATTCATTCATTCAAATTGGGATGACATTTATTCCTCCTTTTGGGATGTATTTCAAAGATGAATGGTCCATAAAGAGAATGAATCTTTATTAACCTTCCTGCATGTCTTCCTGTTAGTATGGATCGTATATGAATCACTGGAATGAGGTTCAAAATTCCTTGCAGAGTTAATTGACCCCAGCCTCATAATTGCTTTTAATTTGAAAGGAATAATGAAGTGTTTGTGTTCCATTATCTCAAAGGTCACAGGCAAAGTTCTTGATGCTGCTGCTGCTGCTTTTGACCCACAGTTGTGCTTACATGGCAGATGGCTCATCCTGATGATTGTATTTAACCTCGGGCACAAATGTAACTCCTGAGCATTAAAAATTTGTAAACATGAAACGAGAATACAAAAAGACAAAAAAAAATTAGATTCCCAGGAGAAAAAGGACTTTCTACTTCATTTC
Source organism: Garcialebias charrua (assembly GCA_038048925.1). Classification (NCBI taxonomy): domain Eukaryota; kingdom Metazoa; phylum Chordata; class Actinopteri; order Cyprinodontiformes; family Rivulidae; genus Garcialebias; species Garcialebias charrua. Next base: position 55,621 of record JBBPBX010002267.1, on the reverse strand, counting down.
TAACATACATCTTTGTTTTTTTTATTGTAATAATGTATTTTAAACAATCAAGAGAAGTGAAGTGCATCCCAGTTATCCGTGTCGGGCATACAACCATTCATGTTTGCCTTTAAACTGAACGTATTGATCCTTTGTCCAGGCAGAGGGATAATCAGTAGGCCTAGCATCATTGTTCTTAAGGTCATGCAGCTTCCACTTCTTCTTCCTGCCATGGTGCCTTCTCACCCTGATTCTCAGTTTACTCAAAATTTCATCAGCTGTTTTTCTGGGTATCTTTTCATCTCCAGGCTCCCTGTCTTTTCTTTTGAATAAAGAAGTTATTGTTCTATGCAATGTGGTCAAGTTTTGATTTTGTTTGAAAAATGTGATAGTTCAGTTGTTTTTGCGGTTTTTATTTTAAAGTCTGTAGAAGATAAGTGATTTATTGTTCGTCCTGTCCCAAATGCAACCGGAGGTTTTTAACATCTGTGCACCACCTGTGTATAATGACCCAATCCATTAAATCGAGTGCACCAATCCCCTTGGCCACCACTGTGTTTTGGAGGTAAACGCGCATGCGCTCTCGAGTAGCGTACCGTACTTTTTGGCATATAACACGCAGTTTTTTTTACTCATTTGAATGTCCTGCGGATTATACGCCAAAGCGTCTTATTTATGGATTTTTTCCCATATTTTTAGACCCATTTTTGGCTCTGATTTCGCCGTTTTTCATTTTGGCAAAAAAATGGTGTAGTACCACTTTTGTCCGCTAGGGGGACACTTCCAGAGAGTTCACCGACCGTTTCTAGCTCATGTGTCCGAAAAAAGCCTCCTCTGCTCGGACTGACTGTGTCGCTGCCCGGCCTCCTGCTCTGGATGTAGCTACCATTAGCTGTGTTGTTAGCCGTGTTTTCTGCAAGATAACTCATAAACCACACCGTGGATTTTCTTGAAACTTACAGAGTGTAATTATTTGGTGGTCATTTACAACTGACTAGATTTATGAGATGTTTGAGATGAAAAAAAAAACAACGATATTTTATTAGCGTTAGCTCCCGTTAACAGATACTGTACCTATTATTTAGATATATAGCTCATAAACCACTCTGCGGATATTTTTTTCTGTTTACAGAGTGTAATTATATGGGGTTTCATTTACAAACTGTTGACCTGTATAAGACATTTGAGATAAAATTAATTTTTTTACAATTGATTTTATAGTAGCGCACGTGACCATTTGGAAGACGTCAAACCGAAACAATTTAGGGCAGCACGGTGGCACAACTGGTAGAGATGCTGCCTCTCAGCGAGCAGGTCCCCGGTTCAAATCCCAGTCCGGGGGCCTTTCTGGGTGGAGTTTGCATGTTCTCTCCGTGCATGCGTGGGTTTTCTCCGGGTGCTCCGGTTTCCTCCCACAGTTCAAAAACATGCATGTTAGACTGATTGGTAACTCTAAAATTGACCCTGGGTGTGAGTGAGACAGGTCCCTCTTGTAAAGCCTCGGATATAGTTGACGCGTCGCATAGGACGCGCAGCCAAAGTGACGCAATTGCGAAGTCCCCGCGCTTTGGCCAGCGCGTTGGTTTCGCGCGTGGTCGTGCACCTCCCAGATTTTGAAGCTCCGCAAGCCTAGCGCGCGCGCCGAATTGATTGACAGGTCGGGTGTGGACCTCACCGACAGCCTTCACGCCAGATTCTGCAGCTGTCTGCGCCGCTGTGGTCGTGGAAACGGCGTCGCGACGCATGGAGGAATGTTTTGTGACACAAAATGTATTAAATTCTCCTTCGTTCCTGATCTGGAGTCGGACTTTTCTTTTGTTTTTTCGCCAAAAGTCACGTGATCGCTTTCTCCTCCGCTGACTCCATGCATTAAAGCCGCAAATAAAGACAACAGTTCAGCACGCGAGCGGAAAGCTATTTGTTTTTGTTGTGTGACGTCAAACAGTTCTTCTTCTACGGTAGATTTCTTCTTCTACACCCTTTCTTGCAACATATGCACAGGTTTTAGAGGGTACTGCCACCTGCTGGTCAGTAAAAGAACAGCACTTTGCCAAGCGCTGCCGTGCCACACTATAAACGCATGCACAGTGCGCGCGCAGCACGTGCGCTCCAGCTTGCGGACCAAAGCGCGACTATATCCGAGGCTTACCGTATTCGTCGGCGTATAAGTCGCACCGGAGTATAAGTCGCACCAACCTAATTATGCCCAATTAAATGGAAAAATCAACGTATAAGTCGCACCGGCCTATAGGTCGCACCTCACGTGAACTGGTGTTTTGCCCAAAATGGACTGGCTGCCAAATTGTTTGGAAGGACTTTTGACAAGATTATCACATAAAAACTACAGTATTTTGTTTGATGTGTCTTAGTTGAACTTTTCATTAATAAATTAACATTATTTTGGACTGGCTGCCAAATTGTTTGGAAGGACTTTTGACAAGATTATCACATAAAAACTACAGTATTTTGTTTGATGTGTCTTAGTTGAACTTTTCATTAATAAATTAACATTATTTTGGACTGGCTGCCAAATTGTTTGGAAGGACTTTTGACAAGATTATCACATAAAAACTACAGTATTTTGTTTGATGTGTCTTAGTTGAACTTTTCATTAATAAATGAACATAATTTTTGTATATTTTGTGTCTTTCATCATTTATCTTTAAAGATAAACACATAAAAATATATTTTTATTAGCTGACATTACAGTAAAAAACGTGTCTCAGTTTAAAATGATGACAGAAACAGATACTGTATTTATTTTATGGTTTTTATTTATTTATTCAAAACCATTGAAGTCTTCATCTTCTGTGTCACTGCACCATTTTTGGACCAGGCAGATGTCAACAGTGTAGGTACTGTAAAGGGTTTCTTAGCGCCCATAGCGGCCGAAACTGGTACTGCACCATTTTTGGAGTTTTTGACCAAAGTCAAATTATGACCAAAATATTGGAAAAATCGACGTATAAGTCGCACCGGCCTATAAGTCGCAGGGCTTAGAAATGTAGGCAAAAAGGTGCGACTTATACGCCGGAGAATACGGTAAATGAGTCCCCGTGGCTCAACGAGGCTAGCCTGTATAAATAAAGGTTGAAAATTTAAATTCAGCAGATTTGACCATTTCGTGAATTGATTAAGGAACGGTTAAGCTCAGGAATCCTTGTGCTATAATGTCAGCTAAGAAATTTATTTTTTCTCAGCAAAGAAATAATAGTTTTTACCGTGTTATCTTGTAACACCTTCACCCTCAGCACTGGCTCTCCTCAAGGATGTGTGCTGAGCCCTCTTCTGTTCACTCTGCTCACATATGATTGTACAGCCACACATCCAGGCTGTCATATTGTTAAGTTTGCAGATGATACAGCTGTGGTGGGATGCATCACAGATAATGATGAATCCAGCTACAGACAGGAGGTGGAACATCTGGAGAGCTGGTGCAAAGAGAACAACCTTCACATGAATGTGAAGAAGACGAAGGAGATGATTGTGGACTTCAGAAGGAACAAACACACCCACACCCCACTGTATATAGGTGGATCTGCGGTGGAGGTGGTCTCCAGCTACAAGTACCTGGGTGTACACTTGAATGATAACCTCAGCTGGAGCAACAACACCACCAGCCTGATCAAGAAAGGACATCAAAGACTCTACTTCCTCAGACGGCTGAGACGAGCTGGTCTGAGAAGCTCAGTCCTCACCTCGTTCTACAGGTGTGCAGTGGAGAGCGTCCTGTGCTCCAGCATCAACGTGTGGCATGGAGGCTGCACAGTTGCAGAGAGGAAAGCTCTACAGAGAGTGGTGAAGGCTGCACAGAAGTCTGTGGGAGTCAGTCTCCCCACCATCACAGACATTTACACCTCCAGATGCAGAAAAAGAGCCACCTGCATCATGAAAGACCTCACTCACCCAGCACACTCACTCTTTGCACCACTCCCCTCGGGACGGAGGTTGAGGAGCATCAAATGTAGAACCACTAGACTGAGGAACAGCTTCTACCCTGAGGCTGTCAGACTCATGAATAAATAAATAATAAGAATAAACACTGCAAAATGTCACATCATGCTGATACTGATCTGTTTCTTGTTGCTGCGTTCATCTGTGACCATCTGCTCATAATGACTCATGTTCGTGCTGCTGTTTATAATGATGTTTTTCTACTACATTAGGGCTTAGTGTATTACTAGCTGATGTCTCTCTTAGTTAATCCTAGATGTTATTATTGTTTTTCTCTTGCATTTGTTGTTGGATGTAACTGGGACCCTGTGTACATAATCTCGTTTTCAACACATGTACTACATGCGGTGCAAATGACAATAAATTCTCTCTGACTCTGACTCTGACTCTAAAGTCCTTCCATGCTGGCTCGCTTCTGTGGCCGCCATTTTCAGTAGGGCAAATGAGGCGCTGACGCGTCACGTAGCGGTGACGCATAATAGATGTGTCTTATAGGACGAAGCATGTTATTTATGGATTTTTCCAATTTATTGACAATAATTGGACAAAGCGGGTTATACACAGAAGCGTGTTAAATGTCGAAAAGTACGGTAAATGAAATCTCTGGTCATAAGCAGTGTTGTCGAGCTGTGCTCTGTTGTTGAAATTGAGAAGAATAACATGACAAAATTAAATAACCTCTTTGCTTTTTATTGGGATATTTTGTAACAAGCAGGCAGACATTAAACATAGCAGTGAACATTTTAAAGACTGATCATTGACGAAAGCCTCGAGCTCCGAGGGAAGAGAAGCTATAGAGTTGAGGCTCCAGCATAGCACGAACAGTTTGGAAAACAATTTGAAATGAGAAAAATAAGCTATTTATTAACTCATTAAGTCATGCTTTAGACTGCTTATTGCTAGCTAATCTATTTTGACCTGAAGTGCAGCCGTGACTGGTTCTGAATGAGGCTTTACAGCAGACAGCCACTCCCGCTCTTCCAGGTATTGTGCACCCGCATAAAATCCTTTAGTAGTACAAAGTACTGGACCGTACCAGCTTACTCTTGTTAATGAGTCCCTGAGGCTCAATGGGATTAACCTGTATAAATAAAGTTTGAATGAATGTTCACTCCTGGATGTAATGATGCAACACATCTCACTCCTCTCCTCTCCCTCACCTCGCTGCCATGCAGGCATGAAGGTAAATAATTTGAAAACATTGTTGGTAGGTTGTTTCATCTATCTTTAAAATTGCTGCTATTTAAAATATAAATCTTTTGCTTTATGGTAGGATTTTTACAATATTATTGTGAGCCTTTTTTTCATTTTTACATCAAAAACTAATTTTATAGACATGTTGTCCCAATTGTGAGCTAGCTCGGCAGTCTTTTCTGTCTCTGAGGTGAGAAAAAGAAGGAAGTAGAGGTGAGGAAGCTCAGTCCTCACCTCCTTCTACAGGTGTGCAGTGTAGAACATCCTGTGCTCCAGCATCAATGTGTGGCATGGAGGCTGCACAGTTGAAGAGAGGAAAGCTCTACAGAGAGTGGTGAAGGCAGGCTGCACAGAAGTCTGTTGGAGTCAGTCTCCACACCATCACAGACATCTACACCTCCAGATGCAGGAAGAGAGCCACCTGCATCATGAAGGACCCCACTCACCCAGCACACACACTTTTTGCCCCACTCCCCTCAGGAAGGAGGTTGAGGAGCATTAAGTGTAGAACCACTAGACTGAGGAACAGCTTCTACCTTGAGGCTGTTAGATTCATAAATATCTAACCAGAATGATCACTGTGAATCAATCAATCAATCAATCAGCTTTATTTATATAGCACATTTTAAAAACCGCAGGGTTAGCCAAAGTGCTGTACAGTAAAACAAAAGATAGCTAACTAAAACGATAAAAAACAAAAAAAAGCAGCATACAAAAATAAAAATACATATACCAGTCTCACTGCAGGTGGGTTAAAATGCCATAAAAGAACAAGATCACGTGTTAAAAGCCAAGGTATAAAAGTGTGTTTTTAAAAGGGATTTAAAAACAGGAAGAGAGGAGGCCTGTCTGACACTCAGTGGCAAATTGTTCCACAACCTGGGAGCAGCGACAGAAAACGCTCTGTCACCTCTGAACTTCAGCCTAGTTTTGGGCACTGTCAGCAGCAACTGATCAGCTGATCTTAGAGATCGGGGAGGGCAGTAGGGCTGAAGCAGCTCAGACAGATATGGTGGGGCAAGGTTGTTCAGGCATTTAAAAACAAACAGCAAAAGTTTAAAATGAATTCTGTAGTGCACAGGGAGCCAGTGAAGGGACGCCAGGATGGGAGTGATGTGCTCGCGCCTACGGGTCTGGGTTAAGAGGCGAGCAGCAGAGTTCTGCACGAGCTGCAGACGGGCGAGAGAGGTCTGGCTGATGCCTACATACAGTGCATTACAGTAATCAAGACGAGCTGTAATAAAAGCGTGGATTAATTTTTCCAAGTCAGGTCTTGCTAGGATTGGTTTTACTTTTGCTATTTGGCGAAGCTGATAAAAACTTTTCTGAACAACACTGCTGATCTGTTTATCAAATTTAAAATCAGACTCAAACTTCACCCCCAGATTGGTGACAGAGTCCCTGAGATAACATGACAGTGAGCCAAGGTCTATGCTGGAAGAAGGACAGCAACTCGGTCTAAAAATCAAGATTTCAGTCTTGTTCTCGTTGAGACTAAGGAAGTTTAGAGAAAACCATGCCTTAACATCATTAAGGCAGGGTGTAAGTTGCTGGAGTGTATTGTTTTGTGCCAGGGGAAGGTAGATCTGGCAATCATCAGCATAGAAATGAAAAGAAATGCCATGTTTCCTAAAAATTGAGCCAAGTGGGAGTAAATAAAGAGCAAATAAAAGAGGGCCAAGGATGGAGCCCTGGGGTACGCCATGTGGAAGAGGAGCAGTGGAAGATATAAAATTGTCCATTTTTACACAAAAACTCCTATTGGTTAAATAGGACCTAAACCAATTGAGGGCGACACCCCTGATGCCCACACAGTGCTCAAGACGAGAGATTAAAACCCTGTGGTCAACAGTGTCAAATGCAGCAGACAAATCTAAAAGCAATAAAACAACACACTTGCCAGAGTCTGTTAAAAGAAAAATATCATTCGAAACCCTTAAGAGTGCACTCTCTGTACTGTGGCGGGCTTTAAACCCAGACTGAAATGGCTCAGTGATACCATTGTCCTCTAAAAATGGTACCAGCTGGTTGTAAACAACCTTCTCTAATAACTTAGAAATAAAAGGGAGATTAGAGATGGGCCTGAAGTTGGAGCAGAGAGAGGGGTCAAGGCCTGTTTTTTTAAGTAGAGGGCATACAAATGCATGTTTAAAAACTTCAGGTACCGTACCAGAGGAAAGACTGGAGTTAATAATCTGGAGTACACTTGGTCCTATTGTATAAAATACCTCCTTAAACAAACGAGGTGGGATGGAGTCTGCAGGGGAACCAGAGGGCCTCATATGACCAACTGTGTCCTCTAGGAAAGAGAAGGACACAGGCTCAAACTGATCAAAAACAGATGAGCAGTGTAGAGGAATGGAGGGGTCATATGAAGGCTGAGAAATACCTGCTCTGGTTGACACAATTTTATCAGTGAAGAAGTGAAGGAAACTTTCACAAACTTCACTGGAGGCATCAAAACCAACAGATTTAGGAGCGTTGAGAGCCATGTCTATAGTTTTGACCGCCGAGGGAGAGGAGCGTGGAAATATCACATCATGTTGCTGCTGATCTGTTTCATGTTGCTGCTGATCTGTTTCATGTTGCTGCTGATCTGTTTCATGTTGCTGCTGATCTGTTTCATGTTGCTGCTGATCTGTTTCATGTTGCTGCTGATCTGTTTCATGTTGCTGCTGATCTGTTTCATGTTGCTGCTGATCTGTTTCATGTTGCTGCTGATCTGTTTCATGTTGCTGCTGATCTGTTTCATGTTGCTGCTGATCTGTTTCATGTTGCTGCTGATCTGTTTCATGTTGCTGCTGATCTGTTTCATGTTGCTGCTGATCTGTTTCATGTTGCTGCTGATCTGTTTCATGTTGCTGCTGATCTGTTTCATGTTGCTGCTGATCTGTTTCATGTTGCTGCTGATCTGTTTCATGTTGCTGCTGATCTGTTTCATGTTGCTGCTGATCTGTTTCATGTTGCTGCTGATCTGTTTCATGTTGCTGCTGATCTGTTTCATGTTGCTGCTGATCTGTTTCATGTTGCTGCTGATCTGTTTCATGTTGCTGCTGATCTGTTTCATGTTGCTGCTGATCTTTTTCAAGTTGCTGCTGATCAAAGTCAAAGTCAAAGTCAAAGTCAGCTTTATTGTCAGAACTGCAATATGTACAGGACATACACAGGGCCGAAATTGCGTTTCTCTCAGTCCCTCGGTGCAACAGTAACCATCTAAACACTAAACACTAAAACATTTAATAAACATAAGCATAAAATAGTAAAAAAAAGTGTAACACTGTCCTGAGTTTTTTCATAATAGTATAAAAGTATGAAAATTTACACCAACACTGAAACACCAAACACCCCTAAAACACCAAACACCCAATGAACATAAGCATAAAATGAAATAATAAAAGTGTAATACTGTCCTGAGTTTTTGCATAGTAGTATAAAAAGTATAAAACGTATATCTATAAAATAAACTGAAGTTTCTAGCGTTGACATTTGCAAAGAGTGGCACAGCAGCATATGAGTTAATGTACACAGTACATGTATATGTATGAGGTAGTTGATGTTGGTATATAGGCAAAGTGGCATATGAAGTAAGGCACATAAGGCACATTTGGCATCCTTAGATAAGGCTAGTCAGAGAATGCTGTATATGTATCTGCAGTAGTGTAGATAAAAGTAGTGTAAATGTAAACAGTAATAATAAATGTAAAGCAGTAGTAATAAATGTAAACAGTATTAATAAATGTAAACAGTGAATGTAAACAGTAGTATGACTATAGGCAGTAATGTAATACAAACATTAGTGCAAATATGAGAAGTAGTGCAAACTGAATGAGCACATGACCGAGAGTTTAGTGAATAACCCGTTTGATGACACAGAGTCCAGTGTTAAAATCTTTGTGTTGTGTGGTAATGTGTGAGAAAGTTTTTTGTGTTAAGGCAGTTCAAATGGGAGGGGAGGCAGAGCAGGCAGAGTGTTTAGCATTCTGACTGCCTGATGAACAGAGCTGTCTCTCAGTCTGCTGGTTCGAGCCTGGAGACTCCTCAGTCTCCTCCCTGATGGCAGCAGTCTGAAGCAGCTGTGTAGTGGGTGTGTGGGATCACCTGCCATGCAGTGGGCTTTCCGAGTGAGGCGTTTGCTGTGTAAGTCCTGCAGTGAGGGCAAGGAGGTGCCGACGATCTTCTCAGCTGCTTTCACGATGCGCTGGAGGCTCTTGCGGCAGGATGCAGTACATGCACCAAACCACACCGTGATGCAGCTGGTCAGGACACTTTCTATGGCACCCCTGTAGAAGGTGCACATGATGGGGGTTGAAGCTCCAGCCCTTTTCAGCTTGCGGAGAAAGTAGAGGCGCTGGTGAGCCTTCTTGGCCAGTGATGCAGTGTTCCTGCTCCAGGACAGGTCCTCTGAGACGTGCACTCCCAGGAACTTGGTGCTGTCCACTCTCTCCACTGTGGTGCTGTTGATGGTCAGAGGGGCATGTTGTGCATCCCTCTTCCTGAAGTCCACGACAATCTCCTTTGTCTTCTCCACTGATCTATTTCATGTTGCTGCTAATCTTTTTCATGCTGCTGATGATCTGTTTCATGCTGCTGATGATCTGTTTCATGTTGCTGCTGATCTGTTTCATGTTGCTACTGATCTGTTCATGTTGCTGCTGATCTGTTTCATGTTGCTGCTGATCTGTTTCATGTTGCTGCTGATCTGTTTCATGTTGCTGCTGATCTGTTTCATGTTGCTGCTGATCTGTTTCATGTTGCTGCTGATCTGTTTCATGTTGCTGCTGATCTGTTTCATGTTGCTGCTGATCTGTTTCATGTTGCTGCTGATCTGTTTCATGTTGCTGCTGATCTGTTTCATGTTGCTGCTGATCTGTTTCATGTTGCTGCTGATCTGTTTCATGTTGCTGCTGATCTGTTTCATGTTGCTGCTGATCTGTTTCATGTTGCTGCTGATCTGTTTCATGTTGCTGCTGATCTGTTTCATGTTGCTGCTGATCTGTTTCATGTTGCTGCTGATCTGTTTCATGTTGCTGCTGATCTGTTTCATGTTGCTGCTGATCTGTTTCATGTTGCTGCTGATCTGTTTCATGTTGCTGCTGATCTGTTTCATGTTGCTGCTGATCTGTTTCATGTTGCTGCTGATCTGTTTCATGTTGCTGCTGATCTGTTTCATGTTGCTGCTGATCTGTTTCATGTTGCTGCTGATCTGTTTCATGTTGCTGCTGATCTGTTTCATGTTGCTGCTGATCTGTTTCATGTTGCTGCTGATCTGTTTCATGTTGCTGCTGATCTGTTTCATGTTGCTGCTGATCTGTTTCATGTTGCTGCTGATCTGTTTCATGTTGCTGCTGATCTGTTTCATGTTGCTGCTGATCTGTTTCATGTTGCTGCTGATCTGTTTCATGTTGCTGCTGATCTGTTTCATGTTGCTGCTGATCTGTTTCATGTTGCTGCTGATCTGTTTCATGTTGCTGTGTTTATTAGTGTTCATCTACTCACACAGACTCAAGTTAGTGCTGTTGTTCGGCATGTTGTTTTTATTGTTTTTATGTTATCAGTGCTTTGTGTATATTTAGTAGATATTTTTCTTAGTTCACGTTTTAGATCTTATTACTGTTTTTCTTTTACATTTTACTGTGGGATGTACTTTGTAACTGAGACCCTGTGTACATAACGTTGTTCCACCACATGTATTACATGTGGTGGAACAACAACAATAAAGAAACTGACTGATTCCGTTGGTCGGTGACTGTAATATTCTGTTTTCAACTGATTCGTTGACATTCTATAGTGTAATTTTTATTTGTGCTTGTGTAGGAGACAGAAGTAGGACACACAGAAAACAAATCAGAGTCAGAGTCAGAGTCAGAGAGTCTTTATTGTCATTTGCACTGCATGTGGTACATGTGATGAAAACGAGATTATGTACACGGGGTCCCAGTTACATCCAACAACAAATGCAACAACAAATGGCGTCTTGGGTTAATTGTCTTCTGCAGGCATGTTTTCTTAGTCATGTTAAATACTGTTAGTTTTTTGTGTTCTAGAATGTCCAGTAGATGACACTGTTACAATTTTAATGTATTGTTTTTACAACAAATAAAATAAAAATAATAATGTTAATTGTTTTGTTACATAAAAGAAAAATGTTTGTTTTGTTTTTATTTCCTCTGGCAGGTAATGAGGAAAAGTCAATGAGGAAAAATTATAAATATTAAACTGTAAGGTTCATTTTGCTAACTCTAAATTGTGCCTAGGTGTGAGTGAGAGAGTGAATGGTTGTTTGTCTCTATGCGTCCCTGTGATGGACCAGAGACCTGTTCGGGGTGTCTACCGCCTCTCGCACAGTGATAGCTGAACATGGGCACCAGTGACGTAAAAAAGAAGAAGTGGGTAACGATAATGGATGGATGAATGGCTCATGTTGCTGCCATGCAATGCGAGGGAGAGCGACGTGTAGGACACACAGAAAACAAATTATCTGTTTGTATAATTGTCTTCTGCGGGAGACTGACTAAACAATATTTAATTTGTCATTTGAGGAAATCAAGCATTGTCACATAAAGTCCTCTTTAGGCATTAACTCATCCTGAATCGAGACAAACGGTAGAAGTGGCCTGATGTCTTATTAGTAGTCATCAGTTCAAAATCACATAGCTCAGCTGAAGCTCTGTACTTTGACAACTATTGGCTCAGGTTTCATTAGCACGATGGACATGTTGTTTAAAGTATGTTTGCACACAAATGTATTAATTATGGAGACAAATGACTTAAGTGCAGCTGTGGCTTCATCAAATGCTGCACTTCAATCTGGCAGCATGTAAACACATTATGTCCTTCTGGACCTAAGCAATGTGTTAAAACTTTACAACTTCTTTATTGACCATGCTTCTCCTCAAGCATTTATGACAAGCATATAATTGTCAAATTATTTTTGCCACATTATAAATGGTAAATTAATCTCACCACTCTGTTGCAGCAAAGGCAGTGGAGTCAGTACTGAAGCACTCACCTATTTGTTCGGGGACTCGTGGAAAGTAGGAGACAATGGTTAAACGCCAAATACTTCTATAAAAAGCCTTCAGTTGATCCAAAATGCTGTGAGACAACCTGTGTTTTGTCTTAATCACCACAGGTGGATGTCGTGTGTAATCAGTGTGCCTGTGTATATATTCAGCTCCTCTCAGTCTTGTCATTGTCTCAGGATTCTGTCAGGTTCTGCTGTCACGGATGGAGTTGAACCCAAATGCAGTTCACTAGCAATGACCACGCCACAAGATATAAGTTTAAGGATTTATTGATGAAGAAGAAGGGGGGAGGAGGGGAAGGGTGAGGGGAGGGATAAGGGAAGGGGTGAGGAGTAGGTAGGAGAGAAGGGATGAAGGGATGAGTGAGGTGGATAAGGTCTGCCGAGGAGGATGATGATGGGCTTTAGGAAGTGAAGACTCGAGTGGGGATATGTCTTCGGGAAGCTGATCTTCTTAATGTTTCCCAGCCCGCTTATGATCCCCAAAAGAGTCTGGTGAATTAAACTGAACTGAGGAGAGAATGGGCTTGAAACAAGTCGTTGAGGTTATTTCGAATGTAGGAACGATAAGCTAGTGAAGACCAGTGACCTAGAATTTGAATGGTTTGATCCGAGATGCCTTGGCTAGAAGCGGAAGAGGTTGTGCCGATGTGGAATGAATGGATTGAGTAGTGATCGGGTGATATACCTGATTTTAACAGGACTTGGCGAAGATGACGAGAGAACCAGAAGCGAGTTGCTAGATTTCCAGATTCTGAAATGAAGAATGGATCATCAGGAGAAGCGTTAGCTGCATATCGGGACCGAACGTAAGTATGAATGGTTTCGTATGGACTGAGGAAAGAATTAAGGCGAAACAGGTATATAGGATGAGAAACTGCAAATTGATCGGTTTTGCTTTTTCGCAAAGTGAAAATCACCGTGTTGTGACTGTGAAAGGAAATGTCAGACAGGCAGGGGTGAATGAGAGGATTATGAATAAAAGAGGTCGGAGCGAATTCGGAACAGCATAAGTAAGCCGAAAAAGGTGTGACCAGTAGGTGGAGCTCTCGCTCCTTTAAGTTATACACCAGAACAGACTTTTGGCAAAATGTACAAAATTTATTTACGCAATTTCATTAAAAACGATCATTTCTTTAAAACCCAGGTTTCCAGTCCACAACCTGGTCCCGGTAAAGCAGTTCCTTCCTTCAAAACAAGGATTCAAGTCCACAACTTGGTCCTTGTCAAACAGTTCTTTCCTTAAAAGCCAGGATTTCAGTCCACCACTCGGTCCCTGACAAGAAAGGAAGACTAAAATAAGGAAAAACACTTTAAACCATAGACCCAGTTGTTGCCGTCGTCCAGTTCCATGCCCCTTTCAACGGAGTCAGAGCCGCAATACTCTGTCCACACGACCTGCCCATCCAATACAGGTCTTGTTGAAAGCAGCCCAAACACACTGGAAAGCCAGGACAAGGCAAGACAAGACAGCAGAACATCCACAGCGCTGCAGCTCCAAACAGCAAACTCAGGTGCCTGAAACAGAAAACCCATTAATGTGGATTCATGAAAATAATTAAAATATAAATTGCAGGTACTTACCCAGAGGTGGACACAGCCAAACCTGGGAGGGAGCAGGTCAGCAGGCGAGGGCCCAACCGCACGCCACAACAAACCCCCACCCAGCCGGCAATGCCAGCAGAGCAACGGATCTCAGACAAGCAGACCCAGAGCACCAGCAGGATGAAGCAGCCACTAGAGCAGCAGGGAGGGAAACAAGACACACGCACCCCATAGCAGCCTAACCAGCTATAAGGGAGTCTGCCCCGCCCACTAATCATTGGTGCTCATCTAATTGCACCTGATGCGCATCAGCACCAGGTGCTCAGAGTAGAAGGGAGGGGGAAGTGGAACACCATCTCACCACATTCTACCCCCCTTTGTTGCATCGTCGCCCCGACGATGGACCTGCACACGTCAGTTTTGCATTCAGAACGCTACTTCAGAAATATGAAAATCAAAAGCAGCAAGTTTAACAGCCCAGCAGTGCTCCATGGCACCAAGCTTGGCTGAATAAAAATAACACAGCATTGTATCTAAATAGACCATACACCAATGGCCCAAAAGATACTCCCTAACTTGCTCAGTCATAGCCCATTTTAAAGCCATGAACTGAAGAACCAGCATTAGTGGGATCTTTCTCCACCAGAATCCCACCATGCGGAAACACCTTGCCACAAAGATTATCAAACTCTAAAATAGAGCTACAATTAGCCATCTTATGCCCTGAAGGGTTAAGACCTCAACTGGACAAGATGACAACCATTTTGACGCAGCTGCTAGTTGCAAGCCTGCTATTCCCCACCGGGGTCATTCCTCTCTACATTAGTGTGGTACTTTTGTTTCCTCCCCTGCTGCCCACTCTAGATGTTCAAAAAGATAGCAAGCCTCCTCCGCTGGCGGGCCCGAATACACGATTGGGCCTCCTTGATCCACTCACTGATCCCAATGCCAGTCATACCACCGGACATGAGACACCGTTGGTCCCTGGGCACAACCACCAACTGTCCAGCAACTACAGCGCAAACAGGCATGACACCACCAACCACAGCCGGGGAAGCAGCGGCGCCCGGCAAAACCCCAGCCGTCTTCTGCTGACCCGCTCCATCCACCAGCCGCTGCGCCACCTCCTACATACCTGCAGGGAAAAAGAAAAAAAAGGTAGAAAAGGAGAGAGAAAAAAACAGTAGAAAATAAAACTAAACCCACAAATAGGTCTTCCCTTGGACAACTACTGCTGTCTTGTCTTACCACATTTAAAAACACACCCAACAGATTAAAATAAAATAAAACATTAAAACTAAAATAAAAAGTCTGCCCAATGGTGCGCCCTACCAACAACGCCAAATGTGACCAGTAGGTGGAGCTCTCGCTCCTTTAAGTTATACACCAGAACAGACTTTTGGCAAAATGTACAAAATTTATTTACGCAATTTCATTAAAAACGATCATTTCTTTAAAACCCAGGTTTCCAGTCCACAACCTGGTCCCGGTAAAGCAGTTCCTTCCTTCAAAACAAGGATTCAAGTCCACAACTTGGTCCTTGTCAAACAGTTCTTTCCTTAAAAGCCAGGATTTCAGTCCACCACTCGGTCCCTGACAAGAAAGGAAGACTAAAATAAGGAAAAACACTTTAAACCATAGACCCAGTTGTTGCCGTCGTCCAGTTCCATGCCCCTTTCAACGGAGTCAGAGCCGCAATACTCTGTCCACACGACCTGCCCATCCAATACAGGTCTTGTTGAAAGCAGCCCAAACACACTGGAAAGCCAGGACAAGGCAAGACAAGACAGCAGAACATCCACAGCGCTGCAGCTCCAAACAGCAAACTCAGGTGCCTGAAACAGAAAACCCATTAATGTGGATTCATGAAAATAATTAAAATATAAATTGCAGGTACTTACCCAGAGGTGGACACAGCCAAACCTGGGAGGGAGCAGGTCAGCAGGCGAGGGCCCAACCGCACGCCACAACAAACCCCCACCCAGCCGGCAATGCCAGCAGAGCAACGGATCTCAGACAAGCAGACCCAGAGCACCAGCAGGATGAAGCAGCCACTAGAGCAGCAGGGAGGGAAACAAGACACACGCACCCCATAGCAGCCTAACCAGCTATAAGGGAGTCTGCCCCGCCCACTAATCATTGGTGCTCATCTAATTGCACCTGATGCGCATCAGCACCAGGTGCTCAGAGTAGAAGGGAGGGGGAAGTGGAACACCATCTCACCACAAAGGCTAAGAGGAACATGGATTCTAGGGTTTGGTTTATGAATGCTGAAGAATAACCGGAGCGAAGAGTGACAATACATCTGCCAAGAAGGTCGGATGTTAGATGGAGACGCTGAGTGATGCAGTTCGATTCTTGCTTTTTACATCCTTTAATGAGCATCTTAACGTGACAATGTTCTATGGAGGGGCAGTTGACACCAGCTGTGATCCTGAAAAAGAAGTTGATGCTGGCTAAGTAGGACTGGACAGTGGAAGTACGAATTTTGAGGGCCAAGATGGAGTAAGTGATGAAGAGGCAGATGGAAGTCACGGCGAAAGATGGAAAGGAGAGGCTGTAGGCTGTGTGAAAAGATTTAAATCGATTCCAGCTGGTCAGGTAGACTGAAAGGGTGCGAGGGGCTAAGCTGCTGAGTAGTAGGTCTTGAGAAGCGAGGTGAAGATCTGACAATTGAGGAGTTAGTTGAAAATGGTCGAGGAAAAGGGAGGAACCAGTGTAGGATGCGTCTCTGAACCTGGAGCCAAGAGTCTGAATTTCTGAAAAGAGAAGCGAGAAAGAGAGTCAGCAATGCGGTTCCTAGATCCGGGGATGTAAGCAGCTTGTAATAAGAACTGATGTTGAGCAGAAACTAAAGTGAGTCTACGAATGAATTACATGATATCTGAAGAATGAGAACGGCCTTTATTAATAATTTCTACAACTGGCAAGTTATCTGAATGGATCAGGATAGACTTTTTTGCCCATTCGTGACCCCAAAGGATTACCGCAACGACAATGGGATAGAGCTCGAAAAGAGCAGAAGAAGGAGCGGTCGAGACGTTCCGGAAAGAGTCAAATTCGGGCGGCCTCTTGACGGCGAACCACCTGCCCTTGCAGAAGCCGCCAAAACCGATGGAAGGAGTTGCATCGGTGTAGAGCTGAATGTCGTAGGGGTAAGTGAGAAAATCATTATAGAAGAAAGAAATACCATTCCAGGATGAGAGAAAATGATGCCACAGGCGCAGTTCCATCTTGCATGAGTGGTCGATGACAAGAGAACCATGAAACTCAGGACAGTGTTACACATGAAACTCAGGACAGTGTTACACTTTTACTATTTTATGCTTATGTTTATTAAATGTTTTAGTGTTTAGTGTTTAGATGGTTACTGTTGCACCGATGGACTGAGAGAGAAACGCAATTTCGGTCCTGTGTATGTCCTGTACATATTGCAGTTCTGACAATAAAGTTGACTTTGACTTTGACTTGACTTTGATGAAGAGAAGAGACGCTAGCAGCTTTAGAAAGGAGATGGAACACAAAGGATTTCCCCTGCGGAATGATACGCATGGCGTAGTTTAGATGACCAAGTAGAGAAAGCAGCTGCTGCTTGGAACACCTACCAGCGAGTAAGAAGTTAGACAAAATCAAGGTGATGCGATTAACCTTCTCGGGTGACAGGGAAGCCTGAAAAGATGAAGCGTCGAGAGTGATGCCCAAAAATTCCAAAGAAGTATGGGGGCCGACGGTCTTTTCCCCCGAAAGAGGGACGCCCAACTGAGAGAAAGCCTCGGAAAGGGCACGCAAACCAAGACGAGGAGGAGAAGACGGGGGGGTCACGATCAGGAAGTCGTCCAGGAGGTGAATAACGTAGGGGAGCCTGTAATTATTTATGAGAATCCAGCAAAGGGCCTCCGAAAGAGAATCAAAAATCTTGGGGCTGCTGCGGCACCCGAACGTGAGGCGGACGGCGAAGTAATAAGCGCCCTTCCAGGCCACGCCGAAGAAACGCCAAAACTCAGGGTGAATGGGCAGAACTTTGAAGGCGCTGGTAATGTCCGCCTTAGAGAGCCAAGCGCCGCAACCCGCCAAATGAATGAGCTTGATGGCATGGTCAACGGTCACGTACTGCATGGAGAAGTCAGGAAATGGAATGACGCTATTAATACTGGGAATGTGAGAACCGTGAGGAGCAGACAGATCTATGATTATCCTTTGCTTGCCCGAATATTTACGAGTAGCTATGCCGATAGGACTGACACGAAAAACGGGAAAGGGAGGCATAGAAAAAGGACCTATCATGAACCCCTCCTTAACTTCCTTAGCGAGGAGAGAGTCAACAGCGTCGGGATCGGACAGAGCAGATTGGAGATTGCGACATTGATGGGAGGAATCAGGGATGACGTCAATGCCCGGGTGGAAACCGTGAGTGAAACCATGAAGGAGAAAGTCGACAAAGTCCCTATCGGGGTGAAACTTAAGAGCAACCGAGAGAGCCCTCACCTGTACGGGGGTGGAGAGATGGCGGCCTAGTCAAACCGCTGGAGATGTAGGGGCACGTGTGCCTGGCGTGGGCCCCGCCACAGAAGGAGCAGGCGTGGAGCAGCCTGCAGCTGGAACTCAAGCAGCCGAGATCATTAAAATTGTTACAGACCATCCTGCCACCCTGGTACAGGATGGCACGGCCTCGTTTGTCAGACCCCTTGGGAGCAGGGTTAACGACGGTTGGGGAGGAGGGGGAGCGGCGGCTGACAGCCGATCAGAGGTGGAAGAGCGGGACGAGGAGCGAGAACGAAGAGGGATGACGGAAGTACAGGTAGTGGCAGGGTGGGAAGGGGCGCCGCAGAGAGTACACGACATAGAGGCGCGGGCCGCGAAGACACGGCAGTACAGTTCAGAATCAAGGGAGCACCAATAGGTACCCTGATTAAACTGCTACAAGCACCCCGCAGCCTGATTGGCGAAAAGGATGTGATACTGATAGAAGCCAGTGCCACCAAAACGGAGAGCCATGTCGAGAACAATGGAGAGATAATCATCGAGTTCGGAACGGCGGTTAAGAAAAACTGCGCAGACAGTGTCCTTGTATAGGGAGAAAGCGAGAGCAAATTCAGCAGATGTAAGATCCCTAGAGCGAGAGGTCAAACTATTACCCAATTGCATGAGGCCCTGGGTAGTGTTGAGTTCCCTAAACTGACCAAAACCATTCAAGGAAGGCTGGAGAAGAAGGGCTAAATCCACATAATTACCATGCATAATTTGCTGGCGTAGAAACGGCGAAACGGGGGAGGGACGCAGGGAGGATGCGGACGGCTGGGCGGGAGGAACCGCGGTAGTGAGGTTAAACTGACTAGGAGCGGTAGAAAAAACACCTGAAAAGGGAGGAAGCGGATGCGAAGGGGTCACGAGAGAAGTAGAGGGAGGGATGGAGGCAGGAGGAAAAGAGGGAGGAAAGCCAGGGGCAAGATGCTGGAGAGGATCCACCAAAGCCCGGGAAGGGCCAGGGGCCTGGAAGGCCTGGGAAGAGGGGGTAGGAGCAGAAGAAGGGATGAGGGGACGCAGGGAGGAAGAGGAAGGGGGAATATGAGGATTCAGTGAAGAAACAAAGGACACAGCAGCAGAAAGAAGCCAAGACAAGGCAGCGAGGGAGGGTGCAGGATAGGGTGGTGATACGACCTGGCTCCCAGGAGGGGGAGCTGCCATTGCGCGAAGAGGTCTT
This sequence comes from Garcialebias charrua, assembly GCA_038048925.1. Classification (NCBI taxonomy): domain Eukaryota; kingdom Metazoa; phylum Chordata; class Actinopteri; order Cyprinodontiformes; family Rivulidae; genus Garcialebias; species Garcialebias charrua. The sequence continues at coordinate 36,224 of JBBPBX010002267.1, read as the reverse complement.
GCAGGCGTTGGAAGAATGACGTCACTGGAAGTGAAGGAGGAGGGCGCCGAAGGAGAAGCTGGAAGCGCGGGCCGCACGGATGGCGACGAGGCCGAAGGCTGCTGCGAACCTGAGGAAGAGAGCAATTGAAAAAGTTGAGATTTAGTATCGGAGTGACAGAAGGGAATCCCGTTTTCCCTCAGGGAGCGTTGGAGGCGGGCGACAGTCCAGGACTGGAGAAGCTGACGAGACGGCACGGCTAGAGAGGGATGCTGGGACGGAGCAGAGGCAGCGTCCTGAAGCCGAGACATCCGGGAACTACGTCGGGGTCCGGGAGAACGGGGACCACGGCTGGAGCCGCAACGCGAGCCGCGGCCCCGAGATGGAGGAGGCGTTGATGGACAAGCCGTGGACGGACCGGGAACCGACGCAGGCGAAGAAGGACACAGGGTGTGAGGATCAAATATCACTGAGCGAAGGCGTCCGGAACCGGAGGCCTGACGTGAGACGACGGGAGAATCTGAGGTAGCAGGTAAGCCATCGAAGAGGTCGTCCGAGTCCGAGGGACTGAGTTGAAGGGTGACAGCGTCATCCATCTTAGGTAGACGTTATGCAGAGTAAAACGAAGTGTCAGTAGTGAAGAATGTAATCGACAAAACGTAACAAGACAGAGAACGTCTCACTAGTGGGGCATATATTGGCTACTTGGATGATTAGAGGTGTGGTTTGAGGCGTGGTCCTGCTCCCGAACCTAAATTAACACAGTAACTCCATGAGATCACAGGAGGCGTAGGAAAAATGTAAACTGGACTAAACTAAACTAAACTAAACTGGAGAGGTACTCACTTAAACTCTAGGAAACACAGAGGGAGGGCAGAACACGACACCATTGAAGGACAATCCTGAGACAATGACAAGACTGAGAGGAACTGAATATATACACAGACACACTACACACGACATCCACCTGTGGTGATTAAGACAAGACAGGTGAGACAGGAAAAGGAACACAAAATGAAATACAGAAAGCACAAGCAGGAGGAACAAAGAGCTGCAGAATGAATTTAACAAACATGAAAGACTAGATTAAAACACAAAAGACTGAAACAACAGAAAGCTGAATTAAGCACAAACAGACAGAACACAAAAACACAAAGGGCTGAAACACAGAGGGCTGGATTAAACACAAACAGACAGAACACAGAAACACCAGACAACTAGAATATAGACTATGACAGGTCTCTTTTGTAAATGAGTCCTCGAGGCTCAATGTGATTAACCTGCCTAAATAAAGGTTGTAATGAATGACTTCTATATGTGTCTGTTTCTCCTTCCTGTTCCTCCCAAACCCAGCTGGTCAAAGCAGATGGCTGCTCATCCTGAGCCTGGTTCTGTTGGAGGTTTCTTCCTGTTAAAAGGGTGTTTTTTTTTATTTCTACTGTCTCCTTTGTGCTTGTTTAGGATGGGAGACTGACGAAGTGAAGATTCAACACAATCTGCTGCTTCCTTAGAGAACTTTTACTAACTGGCATTTATAACATAAGTGAATATTTTTGTTCAGTGCCTTGCAACAACTTCTATTGAGATGTGGAGCTGTAGAAATAAACTGAATTAAATTGATTTTAAACTCACAATCTACATTGCAGCGAGTGTGCTATTACATCAGGGGCCATTACAAGATACAATACTTGTCTGTATCTCTCATTTCTCACTCTGGATGTCTTCTTCTCACACAGTCTCTTCTGTCACAGCAGCTCCCTCTAGCATCAAAAGGTCCAGCAACAAAACAGAAACAGATTTACTGTGTAAACATAAGAATACAACATTAATCTATGCAATTCTCTATTTTTCAACATAACTGGGATTTTAAAGAGCATATAAAAAAATCAACAACGTATTTTCATTTGAAACAACAAAGAAAAAAACATTTTAAGAGCATATATATGATTATGTTCAGTTTGTTTTGTCACTGGATCTGGTGTTGCTGGTGTACGCACAAATATGAGGACAGATTTATTATTATTATTATTAGTATATTATTACTTTTTCTAAAACATTTTACAAAATTGTTGCAAATGCAGCATTTTTACATTTTACACAAATGAAACTAAATTGTTTTCATTAAAAAAACTTTAATAATACATTAGTAGAAGGATGGCGATTTCTCGTTTAAGCTGGCTCTGCCATGTCTGTTGTTGAATGTTTAAATTTGTTCCTCAAGGACTTATGCATAATTTATACAGACATTTGAAATGAGAACCCAACAGTTTTATGCAGAGTCCTAAAATAATAAATATCTGCAGCTAAGCTCAAATTACTGTGTCCAGTCTCACTCCAGCATTTCAGGTTACATCAAATAAATGCTAATAAGAAGGACATTAGTTCATTGAACTCAGTTATCTGCAGTTGTGTTGAAAATAAAATAACTGAGTATAATGCAGCAACGTGATGTGAAATTATGTAGAAGTGGAAAAAGAAAGTCATGCATGTCAAACAATCATATTTGTGAATACTAAAAACCTATTTCTGTAGAAATTGTATCAACTGTATGCAATGTACCAAGTCATTACACATTTTATATGCTAAAATGAGCAACTGTGGCTGAGTGGTTAGAGCAGTCTTCTTTCAATACAAGAGTTGGGGGGCTCGATTCCACCAGCAGTCACATGTTGAAGTGTCCCTGGGCAAGACACTGAACCTCTCATTTTCATTCATTCATTCATTCATTCATTCAACCTTATTTATAGAGGCTAGCCTCATTGAGCCACGGGGACTCATTTACAAGAGGGACCTGTCTCACTCACACCCAGGGTCAATTTAGAGTTACCAATCATTGCCTCAGATGTGTGTCCCATCAGTGTATGAATGTGATAATGCACTGATTATTCCCTGTATAGATCTACTAGAGTACTCAAAAGGAGCCAGTTGAGATAGTTTGTGTATCTGTGTAAGGATACTCCCTGGTGTTTCAGACATGTCCGACTGGGAGGAGACACCGGGGAAGATCCTGGATATGCTGGAGAGACTATAGTCGTGTTTCCATCAAGGTTTCTAGATGCGCATTTTGAAGCATCGCATCAGAAAAGCTGAATGGAAACGGCAAAATTTGAGTTAACTTCCTCTAGTTCGCTCAAAAGTTGATACGCTCGTTTGAGGTGGTTTTTGGGGGTTTCGAAACAGAGCTGATGCGCAAAAAGACAGATGGAAACAGATTTGCCTACTCAGTTCTGCCGTAGTGAACATTCACGCCATGTGACTGATCAGCTGTTTCCGCTCCGGACAACATGTAACATCGCTAAAACTAGTTGGCATGACAGAATAAATACAACTTGCCCGACAGCAACACGTACCTGAAATATTTTCTCCATTTTGCCGAGATGTGTGGTCGGGTCTTCTGTTTTCAACCGCTACTTCCTGTTTACTGTAGACCTGCGTAACGCTGACGTCTGACGTAATGACGCTGACGTCTGACGTAATGATGCACTTCAAGCCCGTTAATGGAAACACTTCTGATACGCATTAATTTGTATTTACATTTTTGCGAGATTTCAAAAATTAGCTCAAAATTTGAAATGAAAATAGATAGAAACACGGTTTATGTCTCTTGCTTGGCCTGGGAATGCCTTGAAATCCTCTGAGAAGTGTTGGAAGAGGTGGCTGTGGAAAGAGATGTCTGGACTTCCATGCTGAAGCTGCTGCCCCCGCGACACGACTTTGGAATAAGCAGAAGATGATGGATGGATGGATCTACAGTGCTGTATGAATGGGTAAATGAGGGCACAGATTGTAGTGTAAAGCACTTTGAGTATCTTGATAAGATAAAAAGCTTCTATATAAGTACAGCCCATTTACCATTAAAAGCTAAAAGTATTGCCGTCTAAGCTTGCAATGAGTTTTCTATACCTTCAGGAGCGCAGTCTGCTGATCTGAGAGAACAGGATGGGGGGTACAATGGTGTAGTAACTCAGAGAGGTAGGTCAAGACTATTTAAAGTTTTAAAGGTAAATAAAATGATTTTATAACAAATTCCACAATGTACAGGAAGCCAATGGAGTGCGACTAAAATAAGATAAATGTGCTCTTGTTATCTTGTTCCACTTAAAAAAAGTGCAGCACATTTTGGACTTCCTAAAGATGAG
>JBBPBX010002267.1:13717-24225 GCA_038048925.1 Garcialebias charrua | reverse complement strand
GGACCTGGGGCCTCATGTATCAACCGTGCGTGCGCACAAAAACCTTGCGTGCGTCACTATCCACGCAAAACCCCGTATGTATCAAAACTGAACTGAACGTGAATATGTGCGCATCCAGGTACATTTCCACGCCAGCTCCAGAGCACGCGTACGCACGTTTCTGTGGTTCTTGTTCCTTTGGCGACACTTACAGGTGATTCAGAGAAACTGAAGCCCCACAGTCTGTGGTTGACTTTAAGAGCGGCTTGAAGACCTTTCTTTTCAACCGAGCATACTCTACTCCTCATGATTCTACTTTTGATCATAGCTGATACTGTTGTTGATTTTAATTGTTTATTAAATGTTTTATTGACATTTAATTCTGTTGCACCTTGTAGCACTTTGAGATTTTCATTAATGAAAAGTGCGTTATAAATTGAATTCATTATTATTATTATTATTATTATTATTATTATTATTATTATTATTATTATTATTATTATTATTATTATTATTATTATTATTATTATTATTATTATTAACTGTTCATGATGTGAAAATGATTAATATTCCCATCAAACACACGATTAACAAGTATTACATCCACATGACGCAGTTAAATAAAGCACGCGCAAAGTTGTGCCAAAAATAAATTTAACAGGAACGGATTCATTCAGCCTTACTGGAGGATATAATAAATACGTAGTGTAACACGCAGAGCATTTATTTATAAACAGATATAATTTTCTGATCTAGGATATGGCTTATCAGCCGTTTCCAGAAATAATCATTTTTCTGTTTGGCACTGCTGCGCTCTGGAGCAACACAGGAGCCGTGCATCACGCACATCAGAAGCAGCGATCAAACTGTTCCCGAGCTATGAGGGAGCTGCAGGCCGATCAGGGCTGTCCAGTCCACACAAAGCCTGATCAATGGAATGGTCTCATCCATATGATTCCAAAGGCTGAGTGGTCGCGCTTTGGAGCGCGCGCGCACCCTCGCCGGTGTTACACGGCAGCTGGAGGTGATTCATGATCTGCGTTTATTGTAGATTTCTCCAAAATGACACGTGAAAGTACACCATATATAACTTGTAGGAGAGTAAAGGCTTCACAGACAAACAGATTGCGCACAATGTGGCGCGCGCAGCGTTTGGAGACTCCAACATCACGTCATGTCATGAAAACTCTCCACTGAGACGCACAGACCCGTTTCTTCATGTCATCTATTAAATAAACAAAGATCTATGTTCTACCAAACATCTAAGTTCATCTGTGTTAACAGTAATTATGGTAATAAACTCGTGCGCAAAGTTAATATTTTCACTCAGAATGAATGGATGAGCCGTTGCGCACCAAAGCAGGGTGCGCGCACACACAAATACCGACACACAATCACTCGTTCTTTGCGTGATGAACACATTTTATTACTATTCTTACTTAGGATTATTTTCCTCACTCATATTATATTAAATTCATTATTTTCCTGAATCTAGAAATGATTTCTGATCGCGCAGGGATCAAACAAACATGTCCTTCACACATGCAGGAAGTAATTTGCATCTGTTTAACATATGTAAATGAAGGCGTGTCAGGGGAGGTGTCTCACGTGCGCTCAGTTCCACGTTGGTTGTGATGTACAAAAGGAATGTGCGTGGATTCCGGTGTACGCACAGTTTGATACATCTGGATTTTTTTGTGCGTACACACTTTTCTGGATTTGACCGTACGTCACTTTTCAGTAGGAAATCCACGCAAGTCTTTGTACATGAGGCCCCAGGAGACAGGATGAGGTGAAACGTTGTTTATCTGTACAGAACAGAATATGGACTGATCAGAAATCAGGTTCATCACAGCGGGTACAGCACCTCATGCCCATCTCGTATGAACTGGCCAACTGCCGTATTTACAACATTAATATTAAACAGAAATACAAATAAATAAAATAATGTGTACCTGTACAGAACAGAATATGGACTGATCAGAAATCAGGTTCATCACAGCGGGTACAGCACCTTATGAGGAAAATCATTTCATGTCAGCATCAAGCTAACATAATATTTTACTGGAGCGTTTAACTCAGTGGACCTACCTCATGCCCATCTCGTATGAACTGGCAATGAGATGTCTGTGTTCACAATATTTATAACCGCCAATCAGCCAGAGGGGGCGCTGTTTCACCCATTACACATGAACCTAAACTTGGAAGTAATGACAAGTGGAATTATATTCAATATTAACTATGTTACATATATATATATATATATATATATATATATATATATATATATATATATATATATATATATATATATATATATATATATATACTGTATATACATGTACTGTATATACATTTATGTTTTTCTTTTTCCCCACAGAAGGTCTCCCTTAAAGTCTGAACCATACAAAGCACCCTCACTGCAATATGAGCAGTCAGTCTCAGTGGTGGAATTCTCTCTTTATGTTTGGCCAGCTCTCCATCTTTAAAAACTGCAGCTTGCAAAGATGTTTGGCAAGCATGCCCTCTGAAATGTACAGTAAAGTGCTGGCAAACAAAACGCTGACCCAGACTGGCTGTGTGGATTGTTTCTTGGAGCGTTTGCCAACTAAGTTGATGGGCTTTTTAGACTGACAGCGTGCTTTGATCCATGCATCATTACGTTGCTCATTAATTAAGTGGATTTTTGCAGGAACAGAGCAGAGGTGAGAAGGCTGGACAAAGTGGCTTATAGAATTTCAGACACCATCTGCTTTTAGAATCAAACCTTTTGCAATATGTGTCTCCACAGTTTAGTCTTAGATCCACTTCGAGTTAGATCTATACATTTGTCTGTGTCCGAGAGTTTCCAAAGCCAAAAACTTTAACTGTCTAGAAATGTACCTTGATCCCTAACCACAATTATATGGTAGCTTAACGTTAATGGTTATTTACTCTAGTAAGTCAAGAAACAATTTAATAATGCAAGCAAAAAACAAAAAACTGAAGGGAACAAATGTATACATAAATGAACATCTAACAACAAAAATGGAAATAGTGCACATGAAGCAAGGTTGTTGAAAAAACAGAAAAAAATAGCATAAACATGGACAAGAAATGGAAACATCTGGATCAAAGCACATGACAAGTCTCAGGCTAAAATAATAAAAGAACTGAAGGATCTGGAAAAACATAGATGAGCTCAGGAGATGACAAATTATTAAGTATTGAAACAACTTGCACACAAAAAAATGACATAATATATAGTCAAATGAACAAATACATTAAAATATGACAACATACGAAGACTCAGAACCTAAAATATATAATGTTGAAGATGTAATTGATACAATTTTTTTCCTATAATAAAAGATAGCGAATATTATAATGAAGAGCAGTTTCATGACATCAATATGACAAATGGAGGTCTCTCTATTATTCACTTCAATAGTAGAAAAATGCAAATATATCCAAAATAATAGATTACTTAAAACAATTAAACAGAACTTTTACTTTAATAAGACTGTCAGAGACATGGCTCAATGATGAAAACACAAATAATGTTCACATCGAAGGTTATGAATTATATCATATGAACAGAAATAATAAAAGTGGTGGTGGAGTCGCTCTATTTGTTAATACTGTAATGAAATAAAATGTAAATTAATTAGTGAATTGTCAATAATTGTTGATAATATTATGAAAATGATAGCAATACAAATAATGAACAAGAATGATAAAAACATAATAATAAGTTGTGTATATCAATCGCCAGGATCAAATATAGAAATATTCACTGATAAAATCATGGAGATATTGGAAAAGAGTTTTAATAAAAAAGTTTTATCATGTGGAGACTTTAATATTGATCTGGGAAATTAAACAGATTCAAATAACATCAGTACATTTACACATTCAATGTATATTTTAAATCTTTATCAGTTGATATCAAAGCCAACAAGAATTACAACTCATAGTGCCACAATAATTGATAATATATTTACAAATATAACAAATGGGGATGTGATGGGTGGTATTTTTATGACTGACTTAAAGGACAACACCCACCATGACGGTAACAATTCACCATATAGGACAATTACAGGTAGTCCCCGACTTACGAGCGCTCTGACTTACGAGGTCCCGGACTTAAGAGCATGCATCTCATTAAAAAAAAATATATATATATATATATTTTTTTTTATTTTTTTTTTTTTAATAAATGAATACATGTACAGTACTGGACAGTCACCAAGCACTTAGCCTATCCTAACACAGTTTTTAAAGATGAAGGAATAAGTTGAATTGTCTCCCTTTCACATAAAGGGAGCAAGCTCCCTATGGAGCCTGCAGGGAGGAGGGAGACAATTCAACTGACTCCTTCATCTTTAAAAACTGTGTTAGGATAGGCTAAGTGCTTGGTGACTGTACAGTACTGTACATTTATCTATTTATAAATAAAAAACAATAAAAAATAAAAATACTGTATATACTGTATATTTTTAATAAATAGATAAATGTACAGTACTGTACAGTCACCAAGCACTTAGCCTATCCTAACACAGTTTTTAAAGATGAAGGAGTCAGTTGAATTGTCTCCCTCCTCCCTGCATGCTCCATAGGGAGCTTGCTCCCTTTATGTGAAAGGGAGACAATTCAACTTATTCCTTCATCTTTAAAAACTGTGTTAGGATAGGCTAAGTGCTTGGTGACTGTCCAGTACTGTACATGTATTCATTTATAAAAAAAAAAAAAAAAATTTTTTTTTTTTTTTTTTTACTATGTGATCCTACTTACGAATTTTTGACTTACGAGCGCCCCCTAGAGACGGAACTCGCTCGTAAGTCGGGGACTACCTGTATTGTAATTTACTGTAATATGATGTCTATTTTCATTTTTGCATTTGGGCCAGGCGAGGGTTAAAAAAAAATAAAATAAAAAAAACCCCACTCCCGAATGAATCCGGAAACCTGGCCGAAGAGTTCCGAAGTGTCATGTGACTTTTGTTACATCTCCACCCAGAAGGCAGAAGGCAGGAGTGAGTTTCCATGGAGGTTTATGAGAGAGAGTGGGAGTTAAAACTGCATATTTCCTGGTGCATTTGTGTGTACATATGGACCAGCGCTCTGATTTTATTTATTATTTATTTTATAACACCGCTGCGGACCGTTGCTGCTCATTCTGCCCAGAGGAGCGAGCCGCGCGCGTCTTCTCCCTGGCTCCCCGTTCCGCTGGTCACCTTTGAAGTTCCGAATGCGTGTCAGGGCTCTGCTCTGCTCAGCTTTGTTGCGGGGAGCACGGGGGAGCACGCGCGCAGAGCTCCGTTGCGCGGCTGCCTTTTCTGTACTCCCGACCTGTCTGGTCACGGGGGGAGAGAATAAAAAGCAGATGCGGAAATGAATGAATTTGTCGCGATCAAGCAAATTAAACTAGTATGTCTACGTGGATGCTCGCTCAGAATATGATAGACATCAGTGAGCGACAGCAGGATTAATCAACAGGCAGCTTTAGGGAATATTTAAAAATGCTTCGCTTTTTTTTTTCCTCGCTCAGAGCAGCGGTCATGGAAGTTGATGAATGCTTATTATAACTCCGCCTGTAACTCCAAGGCGGTCACTTTAGTGACGTGAATGCCCATATATGGAGAGGAGCAGATTTTTCCTGGAGCTTCTGCTAAAATCTGCTATAAATCATGAAATAACACATTTAGCGTTATTTCTCTACAATATAAATAAACGCTCCTGTATTATTTTTAAATAAACTAATAAATAATAATGGCAATGCAATTTGAAAACATGGTGGGTGTTGGACTTTAAGTGATCATTTGCCAGTTTTCACAATCTATAAAAAGGATCAAAGCATCACAAAAGCAGTTACACCTAAGAAAAAAATAATAAACATCAAAAAAAGCTTTGGATAAATTAAAAGATTATCTACATAAACAAAACTGGAATGATGTGTATGTTGATGATGTAAACAAATCTTTTGATGAGTTTATGAATATCTTAGAAACTTTGTATGACAATATTGTGTGCAAAAACTTATACATAGAGACATATTGTTGACCAACCATGGATGGCAAAAAGGGTTGAGAAATACTTGTAAAAAAATAATTATTTGTATTCATGCTTCTTGAAATTAAGAACATAAGACGTAGAAAAGAAATATAAGAGTCAGAGTCAGAGACGTAGAAAAGAAATATAAGAGTCAGAGTACTTTTATTAACATTGCACAATTTTTCACCAGTACAGCGTGAATATGTACGCACAGTCATCCGGAAGGTGCGAGTGAGTGTGTGAAGCTGCTGCTTATCAGACCACATGAGACATCATATCACATTATGTTCTTCAGCGCGGCCTCTCCCATCCGTATCGGGATGAAGGTCAAAGGTGTGAAAACAAGGAAAGAACCATGAGGGTCACAGCGTTGGTATTAAAAAAGATGTATCACATTTTGTCTTTCAAGACACCATATGAGACAGAAAAAACTATACCAGAAGCACATTTAAGACAATCACATGTTGCATTTTGAGACTGAGGCAGTGAGACTTCTGTCCATGAGACATTCCAGATAGCAAACAGTTCTGAGGTGAAACCAGCCGGCCTCCGATAACGCTCATAAAAAAGTTCTCCGGGGGGGGGGGGGGTGTAGCGATAGTGCAGCTGTTTGCCTCAGAAAACACGTCTCAGGAGAAATTTGACATCCAGCCTTTTTCCAAGGCTGTTTAGGGTAAAGTCAGATAAGGATTACAAATATTTTTCACTTCAGGCAGACAGTATAATTCCTTCAGCCTTGAGTCTTGCTGGGCAACTCTGATATGGTCCAATTCTGGACTTTTTCCTCTGATCCAGCTGTGGCCCTTAGATGTTGACCACCAGCGTCCAGAGTCCCAATCCGAGCGGATGATCTGCGATCCTCAGATCGTGTTCACCCTCCGGATTAGCTCGTAAACAGCTGATTTCCGAGGTCACGGCGCAGATCAGATCGGGTGCTCCAACATTAGGTTCTGCTGAAACTCTCCCTCATTTGCCGATAGGCCAGTGCTCCACAAAACGCCAAAAAAGCAAAGTGCCGCCATCGTAATCCAATTTAATCCAGATTCTTCACATTCCCTCAGAGCATACAGAGAGCGAGACGTCACCATTCCATCGAATCCATGGCGTATCTCTCGTTTCGTCTGCGGAGATGGGCAGGCTCCCCGTGCCTTGCCTTTTGTTGAAATCTTTCAGTAGAGTTGAATACCCATACCACCCAATTCATCTTAATCTTCGTTCGAGGTGCTTCATGAGAGCTGCAGACAAGACAAAAAGCAGCGAGCAGGGAGGGGGAGGAGGGGGAGGAGAGGAGAAAAGGCGACTGCCTCCTTCAGAAGCCAGAACAGAAAGTTTTAAGAAGTATAAAAATAAATTAGTTGGCATTATAAGGAAACATAAGAAGGAATATTATAGTGATTTATTAAATAAAAGTAATGGTGATATGAAAGCAACAAGGCAAGTAATGAATAGTGTTCTGAAGAATCATAAAGTAAAAATGAATTTTGTTAAAAGAGAGAGTGTATATTTTCTTAACCCTTAGATGCATAAGTGGGGTCAAAAATGACCCAGAGGGTTGTTATTCTTCAAAAACTCTGAAACTAAAAGTTTTTACTCTTCCATATTCCAGGTATTCCTCATAAAACATGTTTGTGACTTCAAGCCATTTGAATTTTTTTAAATGTTTTTATACATTTTCAGAAATTGCAGTTTTTGTGTCACTACCCCAGTTTTTCATGAGTGGGGTCAAAAATGACCCCAAGCATTTCCTATAGAATCTCAAGGGTTTTCTTTGGGAACCTTTGATTCTTACCAACTGTGACTGTCAAGATACATTTTCTGTCTCATTTACACATCTGATACATGCAGTCTCACCACAAGGAGGTCAGTTTGACACAGCAGCATACAAAGTACATGTATTATCTGCATTTACCAACTCCATGACTTTACTGTGATAGAATATCATGTTGGTCAACAAAGTAGACACTCAGCTAACTACAACATAATGTTTGTACTTAAGCTAGCTAACATTACACTAGTTTAGTAAGCCAGCTGATATTACTGCATTTGTTGTGTAGAGACTCATTGTATTCATAATTCCTTGTAACAAATGCAAACCCGTTAGGTAACCTATTATATATTATTATATTATATATAAATTATTTTAAAAATCTGTATGCCTCTTTTAACACCAAGCCACAATTTACTGAGAAGTCGGTCAGGGCCTGCACCTGGGTTTAGCACCATCTCTCCAATAGATGCATGAAAGCTGTTTATCACTGAGAGTATATTAGAAGAGCAGCACGGTGGTGCAACTGGTAGAGCTGCTGCCTCTCAGCAAGCAGGTCCCTGGTTCAAATCTGCGTGCCTTTCTGGGTGGAGTTTGCATGTTCTCTCCGTGCATGCGTGGGTTCCCTCCGGGTACTCCGGTTTCCTCCCACAGACTAAAAACATGCATGTTTGGCTGATTGGTAACTCTAAATTGACCCTAAGTGTGAGTGAGAGAATGAATGGTGGTTTGTCTCTATGTGGCCCTGTGATAGACTTGCAACCCGTCCAGTGTGTACACTGCCCCACGCACAGTGATTGCTGGACATGGGCACCGGCGACCCCCGTGACCCATAAATGAAAGAAGCGGGTAAAAGATAATGGATGGATGGATAGTATATTAGAAGAGATGTTGACATGAACAAACATGGAGGGAAGAAAAGTCACAATAAGCAGAGGAAAAGAGTGGAAAAATCTAAGCAAAGAGGAGCTCATGGCCTTCATTGGAGTGACCATTCTTGCACGAAGTGAGAAGAACTGGAATGTACCAATAACCGTGTTTCCATCCATTTTCATTTCGAATTTTGAGCTAATTTTTGAAATCTCGCAAATATGTAAATACAAATTAATGCGAAGCAGAAGTGTTTCCATCAACTGGCTTGAATCGCATCTACCGGGCCACGCACAGCGTCATTACGTCAGACGTCAGCGTCATTACGTCAGACGTCAGCGTCATTACGTCAGACGTCAGCGTCATTACGTCAGACGTCAGCGTTACGCATGTCTACAGTAAACAGGAAGTAGCGGTTGAAAACAGAACCCGGCCACACATCTCGTCAAAATGGAGAGAATATTTCAGGTATGTGTTGCTATCGGGCAAGTTGTATTTATTCTGTCATGCCAACTAGTTTTAGCGATGTTACATGTTGTCCGGAGCGGAAACAGCTGATCAGTCACATGACGTGAATGTTCGCTACGGCAGAACTGAGTCGGCAAATCTGTTTCCATCTGTCGTTTTGCGCATCTGCTCATTTTCGAAGATCCCAAAAACCACCTCAAGCGAGCGTATAAACTTTTTGGCGAATTTGAGGAAGTAACTTCGCATTTTGCCGTTTCCATTAAGCTTTTCTGCTGCGATACTTCAAAATGCGCATCTAGAAACCTTGATGGAAACACGGCAAATGTGTGTGCTCTTTGGAAGTTTTCTACACAACCCAAGGTACCCTGAACCTACCAACTGACATCACTGAAGCAAGTGGAAGATGTGGAGTGACAAAAGTTGCAAACAAGTAACAGGAGAGAGGCACAGAGGGCCAACAGAAGAGAAAGAGGTGCCAGATGTGTCCAAGAAACAAAGACTGCAAAGCCACCAATTGGTGCAGGAAATGCAGTACTACAGTGTGCAATGGTCACAGCAAAAAGCAAAAATTTTGTGACAACTGCGCACAGTGAATAGAGAAAAAGATGTTTGTGTGGGCACATGTGAGTGTACAGTGTTCTGGTCGTTTGTTGATTCTCTTTTTTGTCCTTCAGAGAGATGGACATTCTAGCAATAATTTTTTAAGATTTTTTTATGTTATTTCATGTGAAAAAATGTTATAAAAAGTTATGAATACTGTAACAATATTAAATGTCAAATCAGTCTTTTGTTGACCCAAATATAATAAATATAACTACCTTGAACCAATATTAAAGACATCATTTAAATTCATTGCAAAAACACATTGATTCTAATTGGGGTCATTTTTGACCCCACTCATGGAAGAATGTAGGTATTGGTCGTTCATGCATCCTAGGGTTAAAGGAATTGAGCTGTTTGTGAAGCCTTATTTTAGTACTAGTTTGAAGGAACGATCCACAATAATTCAGGGAATAGGATTGCGGAATGGTTTGGATGATAACGTTAAAAATGCCAGAACACTGTATACATTTAAGAGACTGATAAAGACGAGTTTATTGAAAGAATATGGAAATTGTTAATATAAATCTACTTAAGTGTTGTCTGATTTGATTTAGATGTTTAAGTTTTTATGTTTTTAATTTAGCTAGATTGTTATTGTCTTTGTGAATTACATTTTAATTTAAATTTTGTAAAAATATTTTGATTTACATTAGAATTAAGTAAAAAGGGGCAGTTTTCATAAGACTAGTTCTTCTTCTGCCACCTTTCATTTTATTTTATTTACATTTTTTATTGTATTGTATATATATATATATATATATATATATATATATATATATATATATATA
>JBBPBX010002266.1:66266-79485 GCA_038048925.1 Garcialebias charrua | reverse complement strand
TAGGTTGCCAGTGGGGGTCCTCCCCAAGAAATTTTTGAATAAAATAGATGCCATTTCCTGTATTCTGGTGTATTTTGATGGGTTGTTTAACATCTAGTTTTACCTTTATATATAAACTACCGTATTCAATAACTATTTTAGAGTTAATGGCAGAACAAGAAGTAGCCTGAGCACTATGAACATTATTCAAGAATTGTTTCTAGAACATTATCAAATATTTTATGTGAAAACACATTTTGACTTAACCAATTAATATATTTTCCCTTTCATTGCTTTATGTATTTATTATCTTACTTTGAATGATAAAAATATAACGAGTCACTATGTCGTTTAGAAAGTGTTTATATTGGAACTAATGCTTGCTTGTTCACTCACAGTTAGAACAGCTCACCTGTTCCTTCATTCTGATAGGAACAATCCCCCCATCACTCATGGCTCTGCTCCTGACACTAAATCACATTTTAAAAATGGTCATAACTCAACACAAATCTCCCCTTTTTACAAAGCCTTGTGATCAATTCAGGCCAATTTCATTAAAGGGTTCAATCATCTAACATCTCAGGGCACCTTTCATATAGAGCAGGTCTTCACCAGACTCATATAATGTTATGTAAATGATATAACAGTATGTTATGTCACAATGCCACACACCACAAAATTCATTGACTTGATAATTAATTTGAACAGTGTTTTGCATCATCCATACCTGCAAACTCAGAAGGGATGAAAAAGGTGACAAACGTTGCGCCAACCCCCCCCCCCCGAAAGATTTTGTAATTTTTTAACATGCTTCAGGTAAAAGTCATTTACTAACCTGATTTAATGAGAACATAAATAGGAAAGATTGTGTCAACCAAAAAATCAACAACCAACAACAGCAGCAAGTCAAATACAGCAGAACATTTTGCTAACAATGCGCTGCTCCGAGTCAACAGATGCATTTAAAAACTTAAGACTTATCTCTTCAGACAGGCTTTTGGTTAATTTTGTACATTGATTTTAGAGTTTGTTATGTTTTACCTTTTTGTATAGTACTTCTGTGATTTTATGATTTTATTTTTCCTTTTGTAAAGCACTTTGTGACTCTCATGTCTGTGAAATGTGCTATATAAATAAAACTTACTAACAGTAAAAACTCATTTCTTAAATGTTTTGCCAGAAATTTTTGAATAAAGTAGATGCCATTTCCTGCATTCTGGTGTATTTTAACAAGTTGTTAAACATCTATGTTTACCTACATGTAAACACTTGATTCAATAACTATTTTAGAGACATCTAACAAAATAAAGTCAGGTTCTGTGGACAGATTAAAAAATTGTTGAAATTATTATTTATCATGCATCAGGATATTTTAGAGACACCTCATTCAACTAGTTCATATAGACATCATCCTGTTTTTAAACTCACTATGTGGCTAAGATAATGAAATTAATGTGACAATTTATCACAGTGACTTTAGAGGTGCAATTGACTTTTATTTTGTTAATTTTTATTTAGTTTCATTTGTAACACAACATGCCATTTTACTAAACAATAGTGACACTCAATAAAAATATTAACTTTACCCAATGAACAGGTGACAATTTAATAACCACCAACAGTGAATTTAGGAGGGGCTTTTTAGTTTTCTGATTTAGTGATACACACCGTGGTGAAGTTAGTTCACGACTCCGTCATGTTTTCATCAGCGTGGTGTTCTCCCGTGTCACTTTGCAAAACTGCGTGTTGCAGTTTTTTTTTTTTTTTATCTTTGTGAATCTTCAAGAACTCCCACACGTTGGAGGAGTTGGCTCGAACAGTTTTCCCTGTTGAACCTCCGCGCGCGACTCGCACAGAGCTCTCTGGACTCGCGTTGCAGAGTTTTTTTTAATTATTTTACTTCGGTTCAAAGACTTCGCTGTCGTCTCCTCCCCCTGTCTATCCTGAGGTTGTGATTGGCCAAAATGACGCGCTCCAACAAAGATGTTTTATTGACGACAGATGCATTACTCTGTCTTGAAATCCAGTCAGTGGGAAATGATGCATTCTAATCTGTCACGGGTCTGACCCCCCCCCCGAAAACAAAAACTTATCGGATCTACACGAATCACGTAAATGATATATTTTGCTTTGAAAACGGCGAATTTCGCCGAAAGGTGACTAGTTTGCAGGTATGATCATCATGTCTCACCTGTTTGATGTCTCTCATTTATAATTTTGAATGAAAAATGTGTCAGTGTTTGTACATATAGCTGCCTCTGTTTCCAGAGCCTTTCTCTTTTTAATTCTTCTCTTCTCTGCACCACCCTTGCTTTTTCTCCCTTCAATCTTTCCACTGACCGCACTTACGTGTCACCTCCGGGCACGTAACAAAAATGAAACTAAAAGTGGAGGAGGTGCACCCCCGCAGCTGCTGTGGTGATAAACTGATGACATGGGGAATAAATGAAGGGCGGGACGGCCCAGGAGCAGCGCCGTAGTGGTTTTCTGTGTTATATGTTGTTAAAAACAAAAATTGTAAAAGATTAAAGCGATAAAAAAACGAGGAGTGGCGTCTCCTCTTCTTCTTTTCTCTTTTTCCTAAACTGCGCAATGTTATGCTGCCCCCTGCTGGAGGCCGCCCTGTGCGGCCACACAGTTTGCACATAGGAGGAACCGCCACCGCAGGATGGCAAGGCAGCGACACACAAAATTCCATGTATTGCGGTCATACCCGTACCATGGGTGTGCAATGTATGGCGCAAAAAAAGCTAAAATAAAAACAACAAGAATAAAAAAAGGTTGAGTAAAAGGAGAGCTCCCGTCTGTGCAACCATTGTGTGGCACACGTGACGTCACACTTGGATATAACTTCTGAGAGTTTTTTACTGCTCCTGATTCACACATGTAATGCTGCATTCAAGGCTGGTGAAAAGCTGGGACATCTGAGCATTACCAGATTTACTGTTATTGGAAAAGACACAGTTTGGGCACAGTAACCCTTATCAAACTCACCATTCTGTCCTGTCTTCTTTGCAGAGACTGAGTGAGCTTTATTTTCAGGGTCTCCATATCGGCCGGGTTCAGCCACTCGCTCTGAAAAACAAACAGACATTATACTAATAAACTAACAAATCATGCCTATGATTCCATTTACTGTAGTTCAACAGGTTGAGCTTATACAACAGAGGCTCTTAGTCCTATGCAGCCATACTAAATGTGTTTCTCTTCTTTCTGTTACCCACAATTGTCAGATTAAGGGTAAAAAATACAATTTGTTAGAATTAAAACTGGAGTATGGCTTGTTGTTTTGTGCTGTACACGTGAGAGATTGAGATCAGTTATCTCTGCTCACTGTCAGTAAAATAAACAACACAAGTCTTCCTAACACTGTTACATTTTAAAACCTATATTAATTTTAGTTCTGTCAAAATTATTAGATGTTTCAACAACCCTGCAGCAGTCAAGCCTGAGGAAGGGAAAAGTCTTTAAGACATTAAGAACCCAGAGATTATTTTCTCCCTTGCAAGTAAGGCTTTTTTTAAGTACTGACCATGGACTGTAAAGGCTAAAAGTGTGTGTGAAGCAAAAGTTCATCCAACTTTTGCCAGCAAGCTCTTTCTTCATTGTTATTCTCTCTTTCTTTTCCCCTCCTTTTGCCAGACCTCTCTTTTCCTCATTACTGAACGAATCTCTTATCTCTGCGTTATCCTCTCTGCAGACAATCCCTCTCAAGTGCTCTTTGTGGGACTTGTGTCTATATATCTTTGGATCTCTCTGTGCCTTCTTCCCCCCGGGACCCTCTGACGCCACTGTCACTTTCACAAGCTGGCAGTTAGCCTCTGGGTTTCTACTACAATCACACGGAACGGCCGCCTCCTCGCATCTTCTGAAGTTTATTTCTTCTAATTTACGATGACCATTAGCGGCTCGATTGGTTACAGAGCAAAAAAAGGGATGGATTGAAAACATCTACATACAGTGTTTGCTGTGCGCAAACCGCCGCTGTGTGTAAATCCTCCCGAAGAGCCGCTTGTTCAGCACTGTACACAAACTGCAGTTTATCGATCCACCCCTTTATTTAGGTGGGACTTTGTTTTGGACTTGTCTGAAAATTGAAAATGTGGGATGCAAACAATTAACTGCGCTCACTCATCTGTTAACATGTACCTGTTCTTGGCCACTTTGTTTAATCGTACATTTGGTGATCGACAACTTGTGGCTTGTGGATTAGACGTGCACGCAAGCTCATTCAAACAAAAAACAAAAACGAAAAAGTTAAACGGAATTTGAATTTACAGTGGTAGTTTGGCTGTTAAGAGCATAATCAGTCCTGTTGAACACTGGTATATTTTGGTAAGTAAAACCTCCTACAGAGCTCACTGGGAAACTTTACTGGAACATGAGTGATCTGAGTCCACAGTCAGGTATATGGTTCATTCAACCTTTATTTATACAGGTTCGTCTCACTGAGCCACAAGGACTCATTTATGCGAGAGACCTGCTAATTTCCTCCTTACTCCTCCTTGCTTTTGTTTTCTGTGAGGTTGTTTTCAAGTTCAAATATCTACATTGTCATTTCCATCCCATGTGGTACATGAGGTGGAACGAAATTATGTGCACAGGGTCCCAGTTACACCCGAAAATAGCAAACCTAAAAATGCTAAACAAACACCAAACAGTATGCTAAAAGATCTAAAGATATACACTAAATGCTAATAATGTACAATGATACGGCGTAACAACAGCAGCCCGAACACGAGTCTGTGGTGAGCAGACGGGTTTGAATGAATACAGCAGCAAGAGATAATCAGCATGGATAAACATCTGCAGTTAGCTGCAGATGTGTGCACTGAAATAACAGCTTTATGTTTGTACCTAATGTAAAACTATCCAAATTATTTCAACAATGACCTGCATTAGGTTATGTTTTGTGGCATTTGTAAGTGCTGTCTGACTCAAAACTCTCATATTTGTTGTTTTTACTGCCTGCCTCTCACCTTTAGGCAGCAAGCAATGATGATTTTCTCTGTGTCTTTCTGTCTGTTAGCAAAATATTTCGTGAACCACTTAGAGGATTGTATTGACACTTGCAGGATGTAGTCATTGGACGAACATCGACAACTTAACTTTTGGCGTCAACCCATTTCAAAACGATCACCAGAAGCTTGGCAAACAAAAACATGTCTTTAATTCAATTCCTTTTAAAGATAGTAAGATAAAACATTTTGTGACAGTAGTTGAGAGTCATCCACAGCACATACTTGCATGTAATCTGATAATATCTTGTGAAATAGTTAATATTATCTTCAAGGGTTAACCAAACTTGCCACTCCATTACTTGTTAACACAAGATTATCTTAGTCAAAATGGTTATTTCCTTAAGGAATGCTATTTTTTTAATATTAAATTAGTCTTTTCTCGTGAGTTTTGAAAACGTCTGTACAACTTATGCACAACGATTGCAGAGTAAGGTCACAACAAAAACTTCTTAATCAAAAAAGACAAAAAGTGGAACACTGTGTCCCACATTAAAATAAATAAACAGCACAGCACAGCAAATGTCATGTGATTGTTGCAGCAGACAAGCAAACAAGTCCCAATTACCAAAAAGATGGTGAATTAGAGCCTGGTCCCTGCACCGCCTGATTGGAAACATTTTGACTCTTCAGGATAATTTGTTGATAACCTCATAGCATTCTCTTTCCATTGTTTTCATCCTGTCTGCACAGGTTCATATTTACCAGCTTTCGTGCTATAGCTGGCTTCATTTCATTTTTAAATTAACAACGTCCTTGGCGTGACGTGCATATTTCTTCCTACTGCATTTCTGGAGGCTGCTGTGTGCGTTCGATTGTCCAAAAGGCTCTTTATGTCTGATATCTCTGCTGCTTGTATGTGTAGGTTTCAGAAGATAATCCCATTTATGTGCCCAGACTCAACGCTATAAGCATGCGCTCCTCTGAAGGAGGAAGATAAGGGCCGAGCTGAGGGTCGTGGATATTGAGTTACACTTTGTGATGTGGCCAACAAGCCAATAAAAATGAGGGCGGTAAACAATGTAAAATAAAATAAGAAACCCTCCCCTCATCACATTACTCTGAAAGGAGATATTTGTTCTCTTGCTCCATTTCATGCACAGTCCTGAAGTGCTTGTGGTTGTTTGTAGTCCTATCTGTCTCCTTTCTTATCAGTTTCCCCTCTTTCTAATTCTCCGAGCTGCTCGAGGCGCAGATCAAACATAGTTTTATGAGACTGAATTAAGAGGCGGTGGCAGAGTCAGGGGAGATTAAAGGTGGGCCGATGAGAAATGGAAGCAGACAGACAGCATATCTGCAGAGAAACAAAAGCTTACTGAGATGAAAAAAAAAAAAGATGCTGATGAAATACATAAAACAATGACAAAGGCTCTGTCGGGAAGACATGCACAATGTCAAGTCTAATCATGCTGATTGGCAATTTGGAACCTGCAGGTTCTCAGGGATTTGTTTGCTGCTGCTTTGGCTGAACCAAAACGCTTCACAAATAACTTTGATTACCGGTGGTGCCAAAAAGGTTTCCATAACAACAGTGTATGTGCAATGTAATCTACTAAGGTAAAGATTGGCAGTGAACACCTGAAACTGTCAACTTGACTGGTTTTCTTTTCTTTTCGTGTTCTCCCTTCCTTGAGTCTTGATGCCAGTTTGACTCTGTCTTCTGGACCGGCTGTGATAATGGTGGTATTTGTAATCCTCACGTTGACTCCCCTCTCCTGATAATGCATTACAATCACAAGCTGACAATTCGTCCGGGCAGGCCCATACGCAAAAAGCCAGACTCGAATAGCTGGAATGTTGCTTCAAACAGTGGGTCTTTAGCTGACGGCAAAGCTGTTATCTGCTTTCTCCTCTCTGCTTCTCCCGCTCGAAGAGCTGCTCTGCACAACTCTCAAAGCATCACTGACAGGAACGAGCAGAAAAGATTAGAAATGCAGAAAATAGGGAATGAAAATGTTTGATTTTGGAAGTCAATCAAGCGGACCTGCAGGACATAAAGAAGTTTAGGTTTTAAAGGAATGAATGTTGAGACTCGGGCACAGAAGATGAAATGTTCTCAGGATGAAAAAGACATAATTTGTGATCAGTAAGACACCACAGGTGTGACAAACATTACTGTTAGTAAATGGGGTTCTGTGTGACAAAATTTGGGCTTATTCATCTTTTTCTTTGCCCTCTTGCATCCCTTTCATTTTTGGAGGCATCTGACAAAGTGCAAACTTTTTTCTTATGTAATAACCTGCAAATTGCACCAAAGCAAATTTGTTGCACTTTTCAAGTGGCAAATTACTAAAAAGAACATTCCTTAAAATTCCTACTTTTTGTCATTTGTAATGAACAACAATATGAATGTGACTTAATGAGCTCAGCAAACTTGTCAGTAATAATGGACTGCACTTATACCTTTTTACAAAGTATTTCCTGCGGGATCAATAAAGATCTATCTGCTCAAGATACTTAAAGTGCTTTACACTACAATCTGTGCTCTCATTTACCCATTCATACTGCACTCTACTATATCCAAACAAAGAATAATCAGTGCTTTTATCACATTCGTACACCAATGGTACACACATCGGAGTCAATGTGTGTCCTGCCCAGGGAGTCTTTGGTATGTGACTGCTAGTGGAATCGAACACCCAACTCTTACAATGGAGGATGACTGTTCAGCCACAGCCGCCCTATGCTGAGGATGGGGATATAATGATGAGGATGATCTTGATGATGAAATATGTTCAAACTTGTTTAGGAAGTGTTTAATCTGTGGTGATGTAATGTGGCAGAAAATGCTCCTGCAGCTACCGTAAAAACCGGTGTATAATACGCATTTTTTTTTTCTCATTTGAATGTCCTGTGTATTAAACACCGAAGCGTATTAATTATGGATTTTTTCCCATATTTTTAGACCCATTTTTCGCTCTGATTCGCCGTTTTACATTTTGGGCAAAAATGGTGCAGTACCAGTTTCGGCCGCTATGGGCGCTATGGGCAGCAGCAGAGGACTCAGAGAGCGAAGAGGAAGAGGGCCACTTCCAGACGTTTCTAGCTCATGTGTCCGAAAAAAGCCTCCTCTGGTCGGACTGACTCTGTCGCTGCCCGCCCCTTGCTATGGATGTAGCTGTTAGCAAGATACCGTAACTCATAAACCACACCGCAGATTTTTAAATCCAGCTGATTTCACATTTGGTTGAGCTCAGGGGACTGTCTGCTATAAAGTCAGGTAAGAAATATTTTTTTAAGCGTTTATTTAGCTAAATTTAAAGAAACAAAGCGTCCGGTCCGAACCGCCTGCCTAAAATTCGGCAAACTTTTTTTTAAAAATCCAGCTGATTTGAACATTTCGTTAAGCTCAGGAGCACGTCTTCTATAAAGTCAGCTAAGAAATATATTTTTTAAGCGTTTATTTAGCTAAATTTAAAGAAACAAAGCGTCCGGTCCGAACCGCCTGCCTAAAATTCGGCAAACTTTTTTTATCCAGCTGATTTGAACATTTCGTTAAGCTCAGGAGCACGTCTTCTATAAAGTCAGCTAAGAAATATATTTTTTAAGCGTTTATTTAGCTAAATTTAAAGAAACAAAGCGTCCGGTCCGAACCGCCTGCCTAAAATTCGAACTTTTTTTAATCCAGCTGATTTGAACATTTCGTTAAGCTCAGGAGCACGTCTGCTATAAAGTCAGCTAAGAAATATTTTTCTCGCAAAGAAATAATTGTTTTACCGTGTTTCCTTGTGAAGTTCTTCGTACTCGCTTGCTTCTGTCGCCGCTATCTTAATTAGGGCAAATGAGGCGTGGACGCGTCGCGTGGCTATGACGCGTATTAAACACCGAAGCGTATTATTTACGTTTTTTTCTTGTTTATTGTTAATAATTGGACAAAGTGTATTAAACACCGGTGCATATTTTCCTCCGACGAATACGGTACTCTTGATGTGTTATATTTTGAAACATATGTGTTTAAGTTCTGTTTTCTTGTGCCAGATTCCATTTACCTTCAGTAAACCTCCCCAGTGCTTTTTTTTTCCCCATTCAGCCTGCCACCCTCACCTGTCCCCAATTGGTGTTTCAACCCAGATGTTTCCACTTTCTCTCTCACCCAGCTTATTATTTGATTCATTTCTTGTCACCACCTCACCCTTGACTCATTGTTCCAAAACCCTGTTAGATGTATTGGTCCTCCTCGTGTTTTCACCCCCATTATTGTGTAAGTTGGTGATGACACGTCGGCTTTTTGTTTTTACTTGTTAATAAATCCATTTTTGTTGTACTTCATGCCCCTCATCTCTGCCTGCACTTGGTTCTAACCTCACCGACCGTGATATAAACAGCCTGAAACATACCAGTACTACCTCAAACTTACAGGATACTTTTAAAGAACATACTGTACTGGGTACTTACAGATTTTCAACAAAAAACATACCTGATACTCAGTGATATATTTGGTACTAACAAGGTACTTTTAGGGTGCATACCTGGTACTTACAGGCTACCCATAGCTTATTAACCTGGGATGTACAAGGTACATACATGAAATTTATGCACCATAACTCATGTTCCCTGAAGGAAGGGAACGAGGTGCAACATAAATGCTATGGGAAATTGCGCCCCGCGCGATTACCTGAAGGAATACAATCACGCCTTTACGGCAGGAGCGTCAGCGTCACGCCAGAGACCCCGCCCTCTGGGTACTTAAGCCACTGACGCCCATCCATCGACCTCCAAAATGCACTTCACCGAGCTTTCAGCATTGAAAGGGCCAGGTATGTTGCACCTCGTTCCCTTCCTCCAGGGAACATGAGTTATGGTGCATAACTTTCAGTTCCCTTATCAGTCATGTCACTCGGTGCAACATAAATGCTATGGGAACGTAATTCAATCACGCCCTTGAAATGCTCAGTAAAATGCATGCTAGTGTGAACGTCCGCCTTTATTCAGCAGGCATCCCAAGGCTGCTTTCTACTGTGTGTTAGAAAGGACAGCCTGAGTGACATCACACGCAGTAACATCCAAACTGTAATGCTTTGCAAACGTGTTCGTTGAGCTCCAGTTCGCAGCCACACAGATGTCTGCAACTGGTACACCCTTGAACAGTGACCACGAGGTGGCCAAGCCCGAGTGGAGTGAGCGCGCACTCCAGAGTGCACCTGTTGACCTTTGCTACCGTACGCCCTTTTTTATGGCCTCAGTCACCCAATGTGAGAGGTGCTGCTTTGATAGGGCTTTTACTATAGCTGGTGCAGCAAAACATACAAACAGTTGATTTGTTTTTCTCCATTCAGCTGTTCTCTGCATGAAAGCGCTTAAAGCTCTCACGGGACAGAGAGCCTTAAGCCTTTACTGTTCCTGAGTGAGGACAGGAGCAGGTGGAAAAGAAGATAGATCAAAGTCCAGACTTCTGGGGTTTAAAGTCAAGACCTTGGGGATATATGTAGGATTAGGTCTTAGGGTGACCTTTGACCCATCAGGGGCAAACCTGATACACATTGGGTGTACGGACAAAGCATGGAGGTCACCCACACGTTTCGCCGAGCAAAGAGCCATGAGAAGAGCGGTCTTATAATATAATAAATCTATCTTAATGTCGCTCAGTGGTTTGAATGCGGGATCACAGAGAGCCCTCAAGACCATACTAAGATCCCATCCAGGGGTCAAGATCCTGCTGGGGGGTCTTTTCCTTAGCACACCTTCATAAATCTTATTATGAGCGGGTGCGCGCCAGGCGTCCTGCTCCCCCAGCCCTCGTGACAGGCCAAAATTGCTGATAAGAACACCTTAATCGTTGAGAAAGAACGACCTTTCTCCAGCAGGTCCTGAAGAAAGGTGAGGAGCTGGGCCAAGTCACATGAATAAGAAATAATATTTCTTTCTGTGCACCAAGCTTCAAAAATATGCCATTTCCGGGCGTAGAGAGACTGTGTTGACACAGCTCGTGCGTTTTGAATGGTATTTACCACGTTCTCGGGCAGGCCTGAGGCCACCAGCTTGTTCCTCTCCGCCACCAAGCTGAAATTTGCCACAGTTCTCAGCCTAAGTGGCGAAACTGTTCCTTCTGGTGACGTGGAGGATCCCTGAAGAGGAGCAGGTGGTGGAACCAGCTCTCCCTCAAGGGCCCTAATTTCTGTGGTCCCTTGAAGGCCAACCACGTTAGGGAGAGGGCCTTCCTGCAGATGTACCGCCATACTACTCTGATCGAGAGTGTTTGGAGGCAGAGGCAATCTGCTGTCATTATTAGACAAAAGCTGAACAGAATGTCTGTTTTTCCTCTTTTTGTTAGGGGTCATGGATCGGAGGGGTTGCAAGTTTTGTAAACGAGCAGATCTCCTGACTCCAGCCCGTTTCCTGGTTGGNTACAGATTGGATGTACGGACAAAGCATGGAGGTCACCCACACGTTTCGCCGAGCAAAGAGCCAGGAGAAGAGCGGTCTTATAAGATAATAAATCTATCTTAATGTCGCTCAGTGGTTCGAATGGGGGATCACAGAGAGCCCCCAAGACCATACTAAGATCCCATCCAGGGGTCAAGATCCTGCTGGGGGGTCTTTTCCTTAGCACGCCCTTCATAAATCTTATTATGAGCGGGTGCGCGCCAGGCGTCCTGCTCCCCCAGCCCTCGTGACAGGCCAAAATTGCTGATAAGAACACCTTAATCGTTGAGAAAGAACGACCTTTCTCCAGCAGGTCCTGAAGAAAGGTGAGGAGCTGGGCCAAGTCACATGAATAAGAAATAATATTTCTTTCTGTGCACCAAGCTTCAAAAATACGCCATTTCCGGGCGTAGAGAGACTGTGTTGACACAGCTCGGGCGTTTTGAATGGTATTTACCACGTTCACGGGCAGGCCTGAGGCCACCAGTTTGCTCCTCTCTGCCACCAAGCTGAAATTTGCCACAGTTCTCAGCCTAAGTGGCGAGACTGTTCCTTCTGGTGACGTGGAGGGTTCCTGGAGAGGAGCAGGAGGTGGAACCAGCTCTCCCTCAAGGGCCCTGATTCCTGTGGTCCCTTGAAGGCCAACCACGTTAGGGAGAGGGCCTTCTTGCAGGTGTACCACCATACTACTCTGATCGAGAGTGTTTGGAGGCAGAGGCAATCTGCTATCATTATTAGACAAAAGCGGAACAGAATGTCAGTTTTTCCTCTTTTTGTTGGGGGTCATGTATCGGAGGGGTTGCAAGTTTTGTACACGAGCAGATCTCCGACTCCAGCCCGTTTCCTGGTTGGGTCTGGTTTACTGGTCTCTGGTCTCATCAGAGCCCTGGAGCCTGACGAACCTCCGGGGGGGTTGTGTTTCACCCGGTGGGGAGGGTGTCGTTTAAGAGCAGAACTGAGTCAGTACAGTGTGCGCGGTCACACGCTACAGGATCACTGCTTGAGCATGGCGTGTCATCCACTGAGGATAAGGGGACAGCTTCAGCATGAGAATGTGGAGCTGTTTGAGATGATCCTTTGTGTTGAGCAGACTTTAGATTAGTTGGTGACAGAAAGTTCAGTCCTCTTCAATTAAAGGGAAGAGGAGTCTGATTTAGCCCTAGTGCCATTTCTGTTCTGCACTGAGTGTTTACACACGTTGCAGTTTCATCACAACTGCCTTTGTGAATGTATGATACTGGTGTTGGCCTGCGGGCTTCTGCCGTGACCCCCCGTCACGTACTGGCATCCGCTGAATAGGTGGCCAGGAAGGTGGGTCATCAGATTCTGTCGGTGCGCACCCCTGGAGTGCGGACGTGTCTCGGGTTTGTTTGATTTGTGTATTGCCAGCTCCGTGGTTTACAACGGAGTGGGAGCTGGAACACGTGACTCCCCTCACCTGTCTCTGTGAGGAGTGATGGGCCTGCTTGCAAGCGCCTCTGGGCCTGTCTGTTGCAGACAGACCCGAGGCACCCTGTTGGGGTTTATTGATTAGGCTAACACCCCGTGAGCCGCGAGGGAGGGGGGGATGATGGCCCTCGCCCTTTATATCGGCTGGAAGAGCAAAGGGGACCATGTTGCTGATATTACTGTGTTTGTTATTGTTTTTGTGTTGTTTTTGTCAAGAAACAGAGAGGGGCTGTTTTTTTAGCTTTATTCGTGGTTATGTGTAACAACATAGTTGATTTTATGTCACTCACAGCAGAAAGAACATGATTCGTGCCTAAAACAAAGTCACCAGCTTTTTGTACCATGCTACAAACAAAGTCTGGACATGAAAAGGTCATTTCCAGTACCACGTGGGCGGGTGATCCTGTAAA
>JBBPBX010002266.1:42718-55914 GCA_038048925.1 Garcialebias charrua | reverse complement strand
ACAAACTCAGGTGTTGAGCTAATATTTGATGTGCTAGTAGTTGAGACTGATCCCCATCATACTTTTAGTGTTAGCAAATCACACAATGTCTATGTGTAAAACATCAACATGCAAGGTGCTGGGTTGTATACATAATTTTAAGGTGTGCTGCATTATTTAATACCTCTTTTTCCACCTAATAGGACACTAGCAAGTTTATGTTTAAAGAAAAAAAAAACATTATCTTCAATTATTGACAAATACTGATTGTTAATTAAGCTTTTTCTTTCTTAATTATTCAAATAATCAACATGATAATCAAATTATGGGTAAGTAACAAATGCTATCAAAGCAGAACTGTATATACTTAAAGGACAAAATGGGTTTTCAAAACTAAGATTTAGTAGAAAGCCTTGTTTTTGATGCTGCATATTTCAAGCATCATTTTAGGTTTGAATTCATTTTGCCACAACTTTGTAAACAATAAAAATTCAGCTGGCAATCAAGATTAAAATACAAGTCTGGAAAAGTAATTTACCGTTGATGGAATTACCAGCTTGGAATCTCTAATAAGCCATTCAAGATCCCATTGAATTCATTCATGTGACTGTGGAGAGCATTAATTGTTGAGTGATTGATCAGGGCACTGGATTTCCTCCTGCTGCTGATGAGTCTCCAAGGGCAGCCTGAGATTCATCAATGGGCGGATGATTAATGTCTGCATCCTTAAGGCTGCACTGAGTCCCAGTCAAGGGCTGCTGTCACACATGCCAATAAAGTCTCTCATCAAACAATAGATCATAAGAAATCAAATATTTATTTGCGTGTATGCTTGTTCCCTTCCTTACATTCATGCTTCCCCTAAATCCTGAAATATTCTGCAACCATTGTGACTTTTAAATAATTTCTGTCTTTTAAAGGCTGCAGCTTGACTCAAATGGCCCAAAATACTGTTTGACATTTTGCTTTTAAAGATAACAGTAAAACAAAATGCTGCTCAACGAGTCAGCTATTTTATGAAAAGTATTCTGACATTTCATACATAATGCTTCTTTTTACAGTCAAACTTCTGACTCCACTTAAGACAGCTGGATGTAACGCCCTGCAGTGGTGATAATGAAAAGCCTTGAAGAATTTCCCAGACATGACACAAGCTAATGTTCCCAAAAGAAGGCCAGATTGTCTGACTGATGCCTTTTACTTATTTGTTGTCTAATTGTTTTGCCGTCCATTACTCCCAGCTGTGCAGTTTGTGTGGGAGGGGTGACTGCAGAGTGGATCCTCAGCTCTGCAGCAAAAGTTCAGCTCTGCAGCACAAAGACAAACAAGACTAAGAAGACTTCTAGGCTTTACTTAAATATCTGTTCAGCTTTTCTGCACAGAGTGAGTTCTGCAACACACGGCTTTGGGGCCACATGCAGGTCTTTGTAACTTCGACCAAAACTGAAAAAGGCTTAAATTCATAACCACGTCAGAAAAGGGCAGTTTTACCATTGTTCCTGCGCAATTTGAGTCAAAGTGTGGATAAAACGTCTCTCACAGAATATTAATGTTAAAGAGAGCCAAACATATTGATCCGTTTGCACTGCACTTGATTGGCTTCCTGTCAAACAGTGACCTCTTTCTCTAAAAAGAACATTAGAAAACTAAACAATTTTACCACATTTAGGTAAAAAAAATGTGCAGTTTCTACTGTGCAGTACTATTTTACGAATGATAAAAAAATAAAACGTTCTACAAAAATATGGAAAATCATCCCAATAACAAAGGGAAGAAATTGTTATTTTTGATTCAACAAAACTATACATCAAAGATGAACTGAAAGATAGTTTAATACTTTAAACTCAGAAAGTCACATGGGGGCGGCCGTGGTGTAGTGGTAATGGCAGTCGTCTCCCGATCGGAAAGTTGGCGGTTCGACTCCCGGGACCCGCACCATGTGTCGTTGTGTCCTTGGGCAAGACACTTAACCCTGAGTTGCTCCCGGTAGGACTGGAAAGCACCTTGCATGGTAGTCTGCCGCCACCGGTTTATGAATGTGTGTAGCATTCAATATATGTGTAGCACTTTGAGATTTTCAGTAATGAAAAGTGCGTTATAAATTGAATTAATTATTATTATTATTATTATTATTATTAAATATCCAACAAATACAGGTTTGCTATGCTAATTTATTGATGCCAGTAAATGTTCATTATTTTCAAAAATAAATAAATAATTACAATCTTTTTTTTTCTTTTCTAAAACACCACACTTAAGGAATTGTGTTATCTTTATTTCCAGTAAGTTTAGTGGCTCTGGACAACGTTGTTTTAGTGAGAAAAGGGGTAGAAAAGGTTATTTTGACTGTTCTTCCAGCAGAATGCACAGAGGATCAGGCTCACTTAACCAATTGTCAAAGTTTGCCACATGTATGTAACATATTTGATATGCTCAGGCTCTGAATACTGTCCTGCATGCACCATTTTTAATTAAAAATTCATAGAGTATTAGTATCTATCAGAAAACATTTATGATATTTTAAATTGTTTTTACAAAACATGTCGACAAAAGTGACTTGAAAAGTTCTAAACACCAATTTTTCGTTGTCCTTTGGTGGAAAAAATATACTGTTTCTTTAAATTTGGGATACTTTTTTGTAGCTTTACTGAAACATTTAATGCAATAACTAACATCTTACGTTTCAGCAAGCGAGAAAGCTTAAAAAGCCACAAAAAGGTTGAATACACAAGCAAAGAAAGAAATTAATTTGATTATTGTATTTAGTTTATTTAAAGGCTGCTCATAAAAAACAAAACAGTCATTTCCTTGGTTGATACAATACCAGTTGTTTTTCTTCTTATTCAGGCAGATATGAAGTTTTCTGTCTCTTTTCATAACATGGCTTTTTAGACAACAATGTAAAAACGTGTTTGCGTTTTTTGTTTTCCTACAATTGACCATTAACCTCAACTGCCTAATGAAGCATAACATTAAAATGTAAAAAAAACAAATGTATTTTTATGAATAATCAGTGTTGGGGTAGTTACCCAAAATAAGTAATTAGTTACACATTACTAGTTACTTTTTAAAAAAGTAACATATTACACTACTTAGTTACTCAGTTCTGAAAGTAACTTAGTTACATTACTTTTGGATTACTCTAATACTGTACCTGAGATTTAACCTGTATTAATTTTTATCTTTCAATAATGATATTAGAGATCTTTTTGACACTCATTTTTGATGAAAAAGTAAAACAGCAGTGCAACATAACAAGCACAATGCATTTGTAAATGTGCCATTCAAAAGGTATGACAATATCAATGACAATATCAAAATGTAAAACTTCTGTTTAAAAAAAATAAAACAGAACAGACAGGTTTACAAGAAATCTAAAATAACTACCTATCAGCCTCTTTCAAACCAGTTATGTGATCACAATCTGACAGGCTTACCTTTGTGCTTGACGGATTTTTCATGCTGACGGACATCGTTCCTTCCCCCATGAGAGAGAGACACTAAAGTCGCGGTTACAAATCTTAAAAAACGCGTAATAAACTTTAGGAAAGTAAATTCGCTGTCCCATTTTTCAACATATTTACACGAAGTCTTAACTTTTTTGGCAGGAACGCGTCCTCTCTCGTTACATCCATCTCTGTGTTTTTCCGGGTTTGTTCTCGAGTCTCGACCGCGCCAGCCCCAACATCGCGAGAACTGCCACCGAGGCTTACTGCAGGTGGCAGTTCTCGCGAGGCTAGTGACAGAGGCCGTATGTCTATGTACCTTTATATGTCTATGTACGTTGACGTATAACGTTCCTACGTCATCGCGTACGTCTTTGTTTTCCCCACGTGACAGTCTGCTCCATAGATATCTATATATAATGTCTATGGTCCGCTCCGTCGTCCTCGTCGTACCACAACTATTCTCCGAAAGGTAAATAAATAAAACTATTCTCCGAAAGGTCCTGATTGTAACGCAAGTAACGAATGTAAGGTTTTGTTAGTAACTGTAATATATTACAGGCATTTTCAAAGTAGTGCGTTACACTACTACGTTACTGCAAAATGTAATGTGATTACTGTAACGCGTTACTAAGTAACGCGTTACACCCAACACTGTGAATAATAGGTTTATGATTAATGTATTTCAACTTTTAAATGATGTCATTAAATGTAAGTAAAACTTCAGAATCAAGTCTTTGAAAGTAAAACAAGCTGTTTAACCAAGCTCAGAGTCAGAGAGTCAGAGTCAGAGAATCTTTATTGTCATTTGCACCACATGTGGTACATGTGATGAAACGAGATGATGTACACAGGGTCCCAGTTACATCCAACAATAAAATGTGAAAGAAAGACTGTAATAACATCTAAGATATGAACTAAGAAAAACATCAACTAAAAATACACTAAGCACTAATATCATAGAAAAACTTTACTCCAAACAGCAGCACGAACATGAGTCTGTATGAGCAAATGGGCACAAATGAACACAGCAACATGAAACAGATCAGCAGCAACATGAAACAGATCAGCAGCAACGTGAAATAGATCAGCAGCAACATGATGTGATATTTCACAGTGATTATTCTTGTTATTTATTCATGAGTCTAACAGCCTCAGGGTAGAAGCTGTTCCTCAGTCTAGTGGTTCTACACTAATGGTACATCCAGACCGAACAGCGTTTCAACTTCAAAAAAGCTCGACACGCATGCAATTGGACGCACTGGACCCACAGTGGTGTCCAGACCAGAACGAAAACTGCGGCGGTGTGGCGGCGGGGGGTGTGGGAGGAGCTTACCGGTATACGGAGTTCCTCACTGCACTCCGCCAGGCAAGGAGCTTTTTATTTCTGTCTCTGTAGAGCAGACTTGACTGGTCGTGAAGGACTTGTCGCGAACACACAGCTACAATGAGTTTCTCTTCCATAGTACACGACTTCGCGGGTTTTTTCTGTGTCCCACAAACAATACGTCACACAGTTGCGCAACAGCCGTCCCCTCGTTATCGCGTCACATAGCTGACTCCCCTCTCTCTCCTCCCCGACTCTCCCTGATTGGTTGACAAAGCGTTGAACGGCGAAATCTTCAGCATGTTGGAGGCGTGCTTTGGAGGCTGACGCGGGTTCACGTGCACGAAAAAACGCTTTCCAGCACGCTCAACACGCACGTGACGTGACGCCCGACGCCAAGACGCGCCTGGAGGCGCGTCCCCCATTGACTTTGCATGTAAACCGGACGCTCCTGCAGTTGAAAACGCGTTCGGTCTGGATCCACCATTATTGCTCCTCAGCCTCCTTCCTGAGGGGAGTGGGGCAAAAAGTGTGTGTGCTGGCTGAGTGGGGTCCTTCATGATGCAGGTGGCCCTCTTCCTGCATCTGGAGGTGTAGATGTCTGTGATGGTGGGGAGACTGACTCCAACAGACTTCTGTGCAGCCTTCACCACTCTCTGCAAAGCTTTTCTTTCTGCAGCTGTGCAGCCTCCATGCCACACATTGATGCTGGAGCACAGGATGCTCTCCACTGCACACCTGTAGAAGGAGGTGAGGACTGGGCTGCTCAGACCAGCTCGTCTCAGCCGTCTGAGGAAGTAGAGTCTCTGATGACCTTTCTTGATCAGGCTGGTGGTGTTGTTGGTCCAGCTGAGGTTATCATTCATGTGTACACCCAAGTACTTGTAGCTGGAGACCACTTCCACTGCAGATCCACTTACTATGTTCAGTGGGGTGTGGGTTTGTTTGTTCCTTCTGAAATCCACAATCATCTCCTTTGTCTTCTTCACATTGATGTGAAGGTTATTGTCCTTGCACCAGCTCTCCAGGTGTTCCACCTCCTGCCTGTAGCTGGACTCATCATTGTCTGTAACCGTGTTTCCATCTATTTTCATTTCGAATTTTGAGCTAATTTTTGAAATCTCGCAAATATGTAAATACAAATTAATGCGAAGCAGAAGTGTTTCCATCAACTGGCTTGAATCGCATCTACCGGGCCACGCACAGCGTCATTACGTCAGACGTCAGCGTCATTACGTCAGACGTCAGCGTTACGCATGTCTACAGTAAACAGGAAGTAGCGGTTGAAAACAGAACCCGACCACACATCTCGTCAAAATGGAGAGAATATTTCAGGTATGTGTTGCTATCGGGCAAGTTGTATTTATTCTGTCATGCCAACTAGTTTTAGCGATGTTACATGTTGTCCGGAGCGGAAACAGCTGATCAGTCACATGACGTAAATGTTCGCTACGGCAGAACTGAGTCGGCAAATCTGTTTCCATCTGTCGTTTTGCGCATCAGCTCTGTTTCGACCCCCCAAAAACCACCTCAAGCGAGCGTATCAACTTTAGAGCGAATTAGAGGAAGTTAACTCGAATTATGCCATTTCCATTTAGCTTTTCTGTTGCGATGCTTCAAAATGCGCATCTAGAAACCTTGATGGAAACACGGCTTGTGATGCATCCCACCACAGCTGTATCATCTGCAAACTTTACAATATGACAGCCTGCATGAGTAGCTGTACAATCATATGTGAGCAGAGTGAACAGGAGAGGGCTCAACACACATCCTTGAGGAGAGCCAGTGCTGAAGGTTATGGTGGAGGAGGAGAAGTTGTGGATCCTCACTGACTGAGGTCTGTTAAGAAGTCTACTACTCAGTTACAAATGGAGGGGCTTAGTCAGTGTTGGCCAAACCACGGCCCGAGGGCCGCATCCGGCTCGTCCCCACCTTTGATCCGGCCCCCAGAACAATACCAGAGAGCATTTTGATATTTTTTTCATATTTGTATTTTTTTTTCATATGTGTATTTTTTTTCTTTATATGTGTATTTGTATTGGACTTTTGCAATAAAATGTTCCTTATTTATGAACTATTTTCAACTATTGTTCCACATTTAATTTATTGTGTCAGCGTTTGGGGAAAAACGCGACACATCGAGACATTCTGTCCATCTTTCTGCTTTCTGTGCCCCTATCTGGCAACCCCCAGAAACAAATCCTAAACCCGCCCCTCTCAAAGACAGAACAAAACAAACATGGCGAACAGATTAGGTAAGAAGAGAAAAATAGATTCAGAATGCAGGGTATTTAATCAGCAGTGGACAAATTATTATTATTTTTGTTCAATGCAAAGAAAAGGCTGTCTGTCTCATCTGTAAAGAAGCGGTGGCGGTATTCAAAGATTACAATCTGCGGCGGCACTATGAATACCGTCACAAAGACAACTATGATAGCCTGCCAGGCCAAATGCGAGCAGACAAACTCTCGAAGCTAAAAAATGGACCATTTACTGATGGAGAGTTTGTGAAGAAATGCATGAACTCTGTTGTGGAGGAGGTGTGTCCCGAGAAGAAAGATGTCTTTAATGCCGTGAGTCTATCAGCGAGTACAATCACCAGACGCATTGAACAAATCGGGGGTAATGTATATGACCAGCTGCAGCAGAAGACGAAAGTATTTGAATTTTTTTCATTAGCACTGGATGAGAGCACGGACGTGTAGGACACTGCGCAGCTGCTTATTTTTATTTGCGGAGTTAGTGCGAACTTTGAGATGTGCGAGGAGCTGGCAACCCTCCAAAGTCTGAAAGGGACTACGACGGGGGAGGATATTTTTGGCAAAGTGAAAGAAACAATGGAAGAGTTGGACCTGGATTGGTCAAAGCTGGCCAGCATCACAACTGATGGGGCTCCTAGCATGGTGAAAACATGCAATGAAGATGTCCACACTTTTTGGCAGCACGTACATCTGCGAGCAAACCTTTTCACGCATGAAACTGCTGAAAACTCCAATGAGATCAAGATTGACAGATGAACATCTGCATCAGTGTTTGAGACTGGCAGTGACTAGAATGGAACCTGACATTCAACTTCTCACCAGCCAGATGCAGGCCCACAGTTCACACTGATGAACATACAAAGGTAAGCTCACTTTTCTGACTAATGCCGGGTACCCACCGGACCCGTGTCGGGCGGCTGAAGCGGCCGGTTTACATTGAAACTCTATGTGGAGACGTGTCGAGGCGCGGCGAACCGTGAAGCGGCGCGTTTTGAGTGATTGAAGCGGCGCGGTGGCACGCGACAGTTCCTTTCCACGCACGCGTGCGTCCGAAGCAACCTTCGCGTTGACCAGCGTCGGATCGAAAAGTTGATATTTTGCGGCTCGACGTTGCTCGATACGTCCAGCAAACAATCGGGAGAGCCTCTGCTATGTGATTACACAACGACAACGGGACTTTTTTTGGACTTTTTAAACTTACCCCATCGAGCCTCCATGAATTGGAACCAGACTCAGGTAAGAAACTTGGCATTTTAAACAGTTGCTGCTGTCCGCTCCAGCGTACATCACCCCAAACATAAAAAAACATTTTAATCTCAACAAAGACTGTCGGAGCTGCAGTTCGGCTCGTAGAAAACCCACTCCAGTAGGAACGGGGGTCACGTGCTGCTGATTTTATCTGCCAGCAGCATGAAAACACAACAACTGATGACCCTCTGCCTCCCCCCAGTGCGCGTCATCAGACGCGTCCCAGTGGGTACCCGGCATCAGTGACAAGCGGCCAAAAGGGGGCGGCAGGAGCGTTCTGACAATTTAGATGGGTACCCGGCATTACTGGTAGTGGTACTGGTTGTGCTCTGTAGGTGCTGTATCACTCAGTTCAGTTTCTAAGCCTGCTTGCTTTGTGGTTTTGAGAGGGAAGTTGATGAGAGAGAGAGAGCTGCAAACAGTGATGTCACTTTTGTTCTGTGAAGAACCCAAAGAGGGTTATTTTATTTAATAAATAGTGTTTATTAAACTTTATTTCCTGCATTTTTTTTGTGAAGAACCCAGAGAGGGTTATTTGGTTATTTTATTTCAGAAATAGTGTTTATTTCCTGGATTTTTTTTCTGTGAAGAACCCAGAGAGGGTTATTTGGTTATTTTATTTCAGAAATAGTATTTATTTCCTGGATTTTTTTTCTGTGAAGAACCCAGAGAGGGTTATTTGGTTATTTTATTTCAGAAATAGTGTTTATTTCCTGGATTTTTTTCTGTGAAGAACCCAGAGAGGGTTATTTGGTTATTTTATTTCAGAAATAGTGTTTATTTCCTGGATTTTTTTCTGTGAAGAACCCAGAGAGGGTTATTTGGTTATTTTATTTCAGAAATAGTATTTATTTCCTGGATTTTTTTTCTGTGAAGAACCCAGAGAGGGTTATTTGGTTATTTTATTTCAGAAATAGTGTTTATTTCCTGGATTTTTTTCTGTGAAGAACCCAGAGAGGGTTATTTGGTTATTTTACATTTAGGCACTCCTGCAATCGTCACACTTTTTCCTGTTAAAACTGACTCCGGCCCCCCACCAGAGAAGGGAAAAGTTATGTGGCCCTCACAGGAAAAAGTTTGGGGACCACTGGGCTTAGTCCTAGTGTGAATAGTTTGTCCATCAGAGTTTGGGGAATCATGGTGTTGAAGGCAGATATGAAGTCCACAAAGAGCATACAGATTTATGAGTCCTTCTGTTCCAGGTGGGTGAGAGCAGTGTGGACCACAGAGGAGATGGCGTCCTCTGTTGATCAGTTCTCGCGGTACGCATACTGATGAGGGTCTTGGTTGATGTTGATGGATGTTTTGATGTGGGTCATGACCAGTTTTTAGAAGCATTTGGCAACTATCGGGGCGAGGCCCACTGGCCGATAGTCATTCAGACTTTATCCAGTGTGCCACCACGTCGCATGTATATTTCAAGGTCCACATTTCTTATAAACAAACATTCTTTGGCTTTAGTTGGTCATTTACTCCCATGAGTGACGCTGCTAATAAGGACAGATTTTCTTTTCTTGACCTCAGAGAGCAGAACTTCAATCTCCGCACCGGTAGAGTTCTTCTTTTTACTTTTCGCTGTCATTTTATGAACGAACACGTTTTGCCTCTGAGGCAGGAAACGTAGCCTTATATGGTGTTTTGAGGGGTGGGGATTATGTAAATAACCTCTCCGCGTGCACGCGCAGGTTGATAGAACAGGTGGGATTCATCATATTTGCGCAGCCATTTACACACTTTTCCTGTGGATAGAAGAGTTTGTTGAATCTGACGTGGCATGTTCGTACGAACGCTTCGTACGAACAAAAGTAGGAGAAATTTAGGATAAAAATACGAACATGTTCGTGCATGAGGGCCAATATCAACTATACTCTAATTTAATATTTAGATTTGGTAAATGGGGCAGCACGGTGGTGCAACAGGGAGGGCTGCTGCCTCCCAATGAGCAGGTTACCCCGGTTCAAATCCCGGTCCAGGGACCCTTCTGGGTGGAGTTTGCATGTTCTCTCCGTGCATGCGTGCATTTTCTCTGGGTACGCTGGTTTCCTCCCACAGACCAAAACATGCATGTTAGGCTGATTGGTGACTCTAAATTGTCTCTAGGTGTGAGTGAGAGAGTGAATGGTTGTTTGTCTCATTTGTTTCTAGCCCTGTGATGGACTGGAGACCAGTTCAGGGTGTCCCCCACCTCTTGCACAGTGATTGCAGGACATGGGTACCAGCGACCCCCGTGACCCAAAATGGAAGAAGTGGATAAAAGATAATGGCTGGATGAATTTGGTAAATAGTCCAACCTTCATAACATATTTTTAATATATTCAGTGTTTTTTTTAACTTTTCATGACATTTTTTATTTGCCTTCATAATCGTTCATACTGTGTTTTATTATTTATTGAATCACTATAAACAACACTTTAAACATTGCTCATGCAAGGTTTGTGTCGGTGGCTTGCTTAAGGACACTATAGCATACAGTAGGGTGTGGGGGTCAACCCACAATCCTCAGATAAAAGGACAACCTCACAAATCACTGAGCCAGACCCAGTTTGTTGTTATTTGTCAAATACTGTAAATGTAAACTTTTTTTAGATCTTGCATTCTAAAAATCTAACACAGCTTATATACAACTATTTAGTCTCATATTTCTAATGTGTCTGACTTTTATTCCATACACAGCAATTAATCCACATTTAGTCCACATTTAGGTCCACGTCATTGTTAGCATCTATACAAGATTTAGCAGATTTTCCAATGCCTGTTTAAAGTGTCACTGACATCATCTTTGAACTTTGCATAAAATGTCACAAGATATATATCTTGTATAATTCAACTATGTTCGTTTTTGCAAACAAAATCATAAATCAATTTAATTTTGATTTTAAAGTGATTTTAAACTTCGCTCCGTGTTTATTCACAGGAAATCTGATTACACGCGAATGCAACATCTGTGACGTAGTATTGGGCTTGTCAGTCTGCGTCTGTCTGCAGATCGCCTTTTTTTTTTTACTTGAAAAATGCCGTTACGTTGTGTCGCATTTGGGTGTTCTAATATCATCAGTGAACAAGTGAGCCTTTTCACTTTCCCAAAAGATGAAATACTTCATCAAGAATGGAATAAATAAAGCTGCCCCCCCCTCGGAGCTCCCTCGCTTCCTGAAAAGGTAAGACTCAAATAAATACGGGTGCAGACCTAAATTAGAACCTGCTGTTTCTTGTTCATCTAACTTTCTGCTTCCCAAACTGAAGACAAATAGCTCAAATCTTCACTTAGATTGCTAAATGATTGGGTTTTAAATTGTCCGCCATTAATATGTAAAAGCATACCAAAGCCCTCTGCCCAATACTACGTCACAGATGTTGCATTCGCGTGTAATCGGATTTCCCGAATAAACACGTCGCAAAGTTTAAAATCACTTTTAAATCAAAATTAAATTGATTTATCATTTTGCTTGCAAAAACAAACATGGTTGAATGATACAACATATATATGTTGAGCAATTTTATGCATAGTTCAAACATCATGTCAGTGGACCTTTAATTTTGAATGCCAATTTGAAAAATTACAAGTAGTCCATTAGATTTGTTTCAGCTGTTTGAAAGATATCTGCCAACTTGTCTACATTTTTGCATTATTTCTTTTTTCCTATTTCCTTTTATAGATGACCTCCCTTCTCACCGTACATCCATCCTTTCCACACCATTATTATTATTTTTTTATATATAGGATAGAAATAAAGGAAAGACAGAAAGTAAGACTACAAAATATAATAAATATACACAAAGAAAGCACAAGGCAAATACACCCAACCGCTGTCTGTAAACCTGCAAAGAACATGACAGAACAAAGCAACAAAATACATATGTATAAGACTTAGAATATTCATGGCTTTGCAGTAGATTTCTACAACTATATATACCTATACCTACATATATATATACATACATACATATACATGCATATGTATTCACATACACATCTACATATCTACATACAATACCTGCATGTGCATCCCTGCATCTATTTGTGTGTGGTTGTGAGCATGCATAAGTGTGTAAGGCTTCTCTAATAGAACATTCAATAGTGACCGTGAAGCATCAGAGATCCGACCCTCAAGACCCGAGGCAGACAGAGAGGGGAGACCAGAGCCCAAGACCCCCAAGAGGGACCCCGAGCGCGGAGCCCCCAGGGCCACCCAAACAGGACGAACCACTCACCCACCCCCCCAGATCCGACCATAGGGGAGAACCGGAAGAGCCCCACCAGCGACTACACATAATGACCCCCCGGGGCCAACGGCAACAAACTCACAGGCCCCCGCTGGAACCCGCTGCACCGATGCAGCCCCAGGCCTAGGCACCAAGGCCCGGGCACTGAGGATGCACCCCCCCCAGGCCCAACAGGACCAGAGGACCTGAATCCCACCAGGCAGTCACCAGGCCGAGCCGACACATGTCCAAGCGCCCAGCCCCCGACACAGAGGCCCCCAAGCGCGCCGGCAGGCAAAGGCACACCCCACTAGGGGGCCGCGTGTTAGGGGTGCGACACCAAGCAGCCCCAGCTTTATCAAAGAGGGGGCAGTCTAAAGCCTGGTTTGTACCTCTTGTCTCACGTCTTTTACCCCCTGTTGAGTGCCCAGCGATGACGTAATTGCGTGTGTGTCACCGACCGCATTTGAGTGTTTATACTTTGATAAGACTGGGGGATACATTATAATAAATCCCTCCCTCTTCCCTTCCACTGCATATTTCTCTCCTCAGGACCATGCGAGGGGGGGTCTCCGCTCGCTTTAAACATGCATTTTTACGCATAACAGCAGAGTTTTCGTTGTTTTAAAAGCTGCGCGCATGCGCCATCCTCTTCATGTTGTCAACTTTACACGTGCATGCTTTAGCTCCTGTGTGCGCGCGCGTGTTCGTAAATATATATATATATATATA
>JBBPBX010002266.1:4829-42680 GCA_038048925.1 Garcialebias charrua | reverse complement strand
TGTGTGTGTGTGTGTGTGTGTGCGCACAGCCTGAATTAATGAAAGTCAGCTTGCGCTAAAAGGAGGAAATGCTCTGATGGGTGCCGCTTCGTGTTATTTACGTTCTGAAATATGCTGATTTCAGTTGTTAACAAAAATTCAACTCAGAAGCACTAATATATATATTTAGCTAACACTTTTCTTTTTTGGCGTTTCTGTAGTTATATTTTAATGAAATTCATCTTGCGCTGAAAGGAGGAAATGCTCTGATGGGTGCCGCTTCATGTTATTTACGTTCTGAAATAAGCTGATTTTAGTTGTTAACAAAAATTCAACTCAGAAGCACTAATATATATATTCAGCTAACACAGTTTTTTTTTTTGGCGTTTCTGTAGTTATATTTTAATGAAATTCAGCTCGCAATGAAAGGCGCAAACAAAAAACGCCCACAAACTTTGAACCAATCACACGCTGCGAGCCGCATCCTCCACATCGAGGAGTTCTGACAGGGGGCTCTGTAGTCGACGGCTGTCACCGGGGGATCTCAGCGGGAGTGCAGCCAGAAGTTGCGCAACCTTTTTTCACTCAACGGGGGGTAAAAGACGTAAGACAACGAGTATAAACCAACCTTAAGTCCCGGCCTGACAAATAGCCATTCATGTACAGACACAATCACACAGACCCACCCTCATCTTCACCCTCACTCACTCAAAGACATACAATAACGACACAACATTTTTGCATTCTTAATACTACAGTAATTGTGACATTTTGCACATGCATAGTGTTGCTTCTGTGATTACATGGGATATATATGAATCTCTGTATCAGTGTTATAACTAGTATGTACGTATTTTGTAAAGTGGCATTATTGTTTAAACTATTTTTTTGAACAATTGTTTTTAACAATAATCGAACAGCCTTGATGTAAAATCTTATGACAGCTTTAGCAAAAGAAATCAGACCACTGCTTCTGCAGTAACTTTGAGGGAATTTTTAGTAATTCTTTCAATGACTAAATCAGGCTTTGGCCCTGATAAGACTTTAGTGCTGAAGATTTGTCCATTCCTCTATATAAATTTAGTCCCTGAACATTGCACTGTTTACCTTTTAATTCCAGTCGTCTCTAAGAGGAACACTAGAATTTGATGCACTGAGGCGAGGCTGTTCTCATTAGTCTCTGTATCCGCAAGGAACTGGCCCAGATAAACCTGCTCAGCAAGTCTTTCCCCAAAGAGTTGCAGATACTGTGCTAGATATGCAAAACCAAGCAGGCAAAGAACAGAACAAGCTCGGTGGGAGAAGATTTAAAGTCTGTTTTGTTGTTCTGAGAGCAGCAGATCAATTTAACTCCTCCCAAACTGTGCGTGTGCACGAGACAGTTCCAATGTGAGCGAGTTGATGTCTAAAGTAAAGGAGTTCAGTTGAAAGGAGCTGACAGTCTAAAATCATTACATATGTAAGTGTGACACATAAACCAGTGACACTTGTCAACGCTGGTGAAAATTTGCACACAAATGTGTGTTACCATCAGGTTAGTAGGTGTAAAACAAATATTAACCTATTTATTACCACTTATCAGAAGTTATCTGACCTACCAGTACTGTATATGTGGAGAAAAAAAAAGTTGAAATTTAAGAATTATATACAGTGTGCATGCCCCAAATTAAGAAAACATGTCTTACATTAAAGTTTAAAAAAATTATACATGCACTAAAGATGCTTTATGACACCACAATGAAATGCTTATTTTATTAATCACAACTTTATTAAGGCAAAATATAGCATACTTATCAAAGTCAAAGTCAAAGTAAAGTCAACTTTATTGTCAGAACTGCAATATGTACAGGACATACACAGGATTGAAATTGTGTTTCTCTCAGTCCCTCGGTGCAACAGTAACCATCTAAACACTAAACACTAAAACATTTAATAAACATAAGCATAAAATAGTAAAAGTGTAACACTGTCCTGAGTTTTTTCATAGTAGTATAAAAGTATGAAAATTTACACCAACACTGAAACACCAAACACCCCTAAAACACCAAACACCCAATGAACATAAGCATAAAATGAAATAATAAAAGTGTAATACTGTCCTGAGTTTTTTCATAGTAGTATAAAAAGTATAAAAAGTATATCTATAAAATAAACTGAAGGTTCTAGCATTGACATTTGCAAAGAGTGGCACAGCAGCATATGAGTTAAAGCTCCACTGACATCATCTTTTGACTTTTCAAAAAATGGCACAACATA
The DNA here is from genome assembly GCA_038048925.1 of Garcialebias charrua. NCBI lineage: Eukaryota > Metazoa > Chordata > Actinopteri > Cyprinodontiformes > Rivulidae > Garcialebias > Garcialebias charrua. The sequence continues at coordinate 40,445 of JBBPBX010002266.1, read as the reverse complement.
TATAAATATTAAGATTGACCCCTGACCGTTTTTGCTAAAATAATGTTAAATGAATGAAAATTGACCCCCAAAACAGTTTAAAATTAGCGCCATTTTTTTAACACGATAAATAGGGATATCCCCGTCGCAGGATGATGACGTCATGTAAAGGAAGTTCTCTCCTGCGCAGCTTGAAAACAATGGAGGAGCTACAAACTCGATCCGTACAATTTAGCCATTTAAAAGTTAATATTTTAGCGGATTGTCTGCAGAGAGGCCAAAGTTATTTCCAGTAAACAGCAGGTTATAATTTTTTTCAGCTCCTGCTGGTTTTTGGAGACTTTTCACTTCATGAGGTGAGCTCAGCTGCTGTGTGGAGTTACATGCATGTGGACGAGGCAGAAGTAATTCTACAACATGTACATCGTCTCCAGCCTCCACAGCACTGAAATGGTAATATATTAGTTAATGTTCCTAATAATTATTCAACATTAATTAATAGTTTAAAAAATTAGTCCCTTTTAAAATATCTGTTAAATATATTATTCTTTTATTTTGTTTGTGTTTTCAGGTTTCCAGGTCTCCAGTCCATCACCTGAGGCTCTTCCTGTTGAACCACAACCCAGACTTTCACATCACAGCAGGTAAGATTGCATCAACGAAAAGAATACTACTCAACAATATTCTTTGATGTAAATCTGTTGATTTTCTGTGGTTCTGATGAGGGAAGTGACAAAGTGGATGCAGCATTCAGCCCATAATGGACCCAGATGTCCCCTGCGTCCAGACCTACAACACCTGGACATCCATGAGCATGCACGAGGAGGTGGTGGAGTCTGAAGAAGTACAAGCNACGAAAATGGATGGATGGATGGATGGATGGATATTACTAGAATAAAGACATAATATTGCTAGAATAAAGTCATAATATTATCAGAATAAAGTCATAATATTATCAGAATAAAGTCATAATATTACCAGAATAAATTCATAATATTATCAGAATAAATTCACAATATTGCCAGAATAAAGTTGTAAAATTACCAGAATAAAGTCATGATATTACCAGAATAAAGTTGTAATATTACCAGAATAAAGTCATGATATTACCAGAATAAAGTTGTAATATTACCAGAAAAAAAGACACAATATTTCTAGAATAATGTCATAATATTACCAGAATAAAGTTGTAATAAAAAAAGATACTGCTTCTTTTGTGGAAGAGGAGCTTTCTGGCATTGGTTGACTGTAAGGTTATAGGTGGTTAGCTATAGTAGTGGTGGTTAGCTTAGTAGTTTTTCTAATTGAAAACATCTTTATTCTGGTAATATTACGAGTTTATTTTCCTAATATTATGACTTTATTCTCATATTATTTCAACTTTATTCTCGTAATGTAATTTTTTTCTTCTTAGCGTGTCTTTAAAGACCGTGTAAAGTGAAATTAGATTTGTGTTTTTAGTTTATCACATGGCATAAATATGTGTTATTAATCACCCATATAAATCTGACTGATTAAAAACATTGTTTTCCTTATAAAATTAAGTGTCAAAAATCATGAAAATACATTATTTTCTCTTAGTCTGGAACTGTGGGGGCGTGTCAGCAGTGGGCGTGGTTTCAGCGCAGCACTGCAGCTCAGAGAGCAAGTAGGAGGACTCTCTCGCTCAGAGCTGAACTGTGTGGAGGAGGAAGACAGGTTCATCAGTAAACCTGCTCTGTTTGCTCCTTTTTCCAAGAGTTACGCTGTTTTTAGTGCACAAACAACTCTGGTTTTATTTTTAAAGTTGAGGACGCAACTATAATTCATAACTCCGCTGTTATGTGTTTAGAAGATGAGCGGACTCGCGCGGCTGCACCCGGTCCGACCCGACACATCGCATGCGGGGGCTGTGTTGGTGATTAAGATAAAGAGGGCTGTGTTGGTGATTAAGATAAAGAGGGCTGTGTTGGTGATTAAGATAAAGAGGGCTGTGTTGGTGATTAAGATAAAGAGTAATCACGTTGATAACTAAGTATGCAATGGACCTGTCGCATTTTCTTAGCAAAAAAGGAGCTTGTGAACTTGTAGGGCACAGGCTTAGCAATAAAAAAAGAAAGAAAGAAAAGAAACAGGAAAGGCGGCGGCGGTGTCCGGAGGCTGAGGAGGGAGACGGTCAGTAGCAGGTGCCCTGACCATTAAAACATCCTGGGAAGATGCAGGAACGAGGCATAATTGATTAGCTAGCTAACAATGAACAAAATATCTATGCTATTGCTATCTGATGCTATCTGCGAGTCGCGAGTGAACGGCTCCACCCATGCGAAGAACAATTTATATGACTGGAGCTGCAGGGGGTGGGGGCTATACTAATGAGGACCGCGTGACGAAACGCGGTCCCGTTTAAAACACGCCTAAAAAATCCTGAAACACACATGTCTTTATACACAGTTTCATGTATAACTTCAAAATGAATTGAGCTACAATTTTGAGACTTTTTACTCATTTACAACATTACAATTATCACATTTATAATGTTTATTTAAGAAAATGTTGAAATTCACTTTACACGGTCTTTAATACTCCATCGTACTTCTTAACTCATCCTGACAAAGTGAGTTGTTAGTGCTTGGATGTGTTCAAGATGTGATCATCGATAAGAGTCACTCAAAGTTTCCTTGTTTTGTTGCTCTCTTTGGATCCATTAGAAGCATTAGTTTAAATACAGCAACTGATAAACTTGGTGTTATTTTGGCTGACATTCTTGCTAGTTATGATCAAATAGCTCTCAGTATGGAGTCTGGAACCACACAATGACATTACTACAAAAAAGATGAAACCATGAAAATTGCAAGGTTGTTGAAAAGACATTAAAGAAACAATAAAATAATAGAACTGTCCTCAAAAGTTTAGAAACAAAAAAAAAAGTTGATTTGTAAGGTCATATCTAAAACAAGATGGTGAGTGTTGATTAACGACTCTTAGCACAATAATTTAATTTTCACCTTGCGTTAATTTTGTTCTTTTTTTACTTCAGCGTGTACAAAAATGTGTTTGTGTTGTACTGTATCGATAAAGTCCAGTTGAAAACTTAGGAGGCTCATCTGGGATTTCAAACTGAGGTCATTTTTGTATTATATATACTGTATATGTATATTTGTCATGGTGTTTATTATTTTGAAGTTCTACATCTTCCCTTCAGAGGTGAGCTTTGTGCATTTGATGCTCACTATATGCATTTCTGTGTTTCTGTAAATCAGAATGGGCGTTTGTGGGCTCCGTGGTCCTGGGTGGTGTTCTGTTCCTGTTGCTGTTGGGGGTCTGCTGGTGTCAGTGTTGTCCTCACTCGTGCTGCTGCTACGTCCGCTGCTGCTGCTGTCCTGACACCTGCTGCTGCCCGCGACACCGTGAGTTGCATGAACAACATATTTTATATCTGTTTAAATTTTTTTCAAACTATCAGTTTGCACGAGAGGATTGATTGTGCGGTTCGTGTAGTTTATGAGGCAGGGAAGATGGCCAAGAGCCGACAGGCTGCTCCAGTTCCTGTGTATCCGTACTACATTCCTGCCGTACCGACTGTGGTCCCTCTTGCTCCTTCATCCCATCTGGACCCAAAGATCTCCTCAATCACCTCAACTGAAAATAACCTGAATGGAGGTGGGTTATAAGTCTTAACACTTTAACAGCAAAGAGGCAATGACAACAACATTCACTCTGTCTATTTCTAAGAACCCCTAAGAGAAACATTTGACTCCTAATGTGTGCTTTAATAAAATAAAATAAAAATTCCATCTACCGTACTTTCCGGCTTAAAAGTCGCACCACGCTATATGTCGCATATGTCCAATTATGTCCAATAAAGTGGAAAAATCCATCAACGTGTCGTACCTCCGTATACGTCGCATCTATTATGCGTCACCGCTAACGCATCGCGTATGTTACGCGTCAGCGGTGACAACCCGGAAATGGCCACAGGAGCGTGCACGGTAGGACTTTAACAAGAGTAACACTTAAAAACAATTATTTGTTTGCTGAAAATTATAGCAAAGATGTGTCTGAGCTGAACTTTTCCTTAATAAATGCACTTAATGTCAAATCAGCTGAATTAAAAAAAGTAGTTTCCCTACGTCGGTGCTGCGAAGCGTGCATGCACAGTGAGCGGATACGCTTCATTTCTTTAAAATTTAACAAGATAAACACCTTAACACCGAAAGTGGTACTGCTCCATTTTTTTCGTCAGAATAAATGGAAACGGTCATATCGCAGCCAAAAAATTGGTCTAAAAATATGGGAAAAAATCCCTAAATATGTCGCTTCGCCCTATAAGTCGCAGGACATGAAAATTAGTTTTAAAAAAGTGACTTATAGGCCCGAAAATACGGTACACTGACTTGACTAACCTTTCATGTCAACCTTTAGTGTGTCTAAAAACAAAAATGTCTTGTTGTGTCATGTATGTTTATGGATTAACACATTATATACTCAGCTGTTTCTGTGTAAACCGCTGCATGTGTTTGTGTGTGTATGGGTGTGTGTCCATGTCTGCAGTGCGGAGTGGTTACCGACTGACCACGAGCCCAGACCAGGACTCAATGAAAACTCTGTACTACATAGAGAAGGAGCTGGCTCACTTTCCACCCAACAAGACGGCTACACTTAAATGTAAGCCTGTGCAGAGCAGATGCATTTCTGAGATTTGGGTGGCTGTAGGCCTGTCAGGATAAACAATAAATCAATTAATAGCATGATAAAATGAAAATGATCAACCTCATTTTCATTTATCGGCTTTATCATTTCTTAGTGTGTCTCTTTATCTACTGAAGACACTGGATGACAAAAAACTCAACTCCGGTGCTCTTCACTGACACTGACCCCTCCCTTTCTCTTTAAAATCTGTTTTAACCGTCCGAAATCGCGTTTTTGGATCGTTAAAAGCAGCTAAGCTACGAGATAAGCTAACAGGCCAACCTCGGGAAAAAACCACCGTCTTGTCGAAGCTCCAAAATGTACAGTTGAAACCTGTGCCTTCGTGTAAAAAGTTGTTTTTCTCTCCAAAAAGAAGCAAAGAACTTGTTTACTGATTTCAAAAAAAAAATTTTATTAAAAGCTTTGTGCGAAAAATGCTACGCTTAAGAGCTCAAACCACACTGAGCGTCTGCTATTTTGAGAAGCGAAGAAAGACAGCCCATGTCACCTCAAGCGTGCTCCTTCTCATTTTTCTTAAAGAGACACGATTCTCACTCCCTCACTATCCATCCTTCAGTTCAAACAGTTTTGTACTGCCATCCTGTGGTTGAAAAAAAGGTACTACATGCAAAACAAATAAAATGGCTTAATAAAATTGACAATAATGACAATTTATTGTCAAATTTCAAACAATAATATCGTTTATCGCAATAATTTCTGAGACAATTAATCGCCCAGAAAAATTTGTTATCGTGACAGGCCTAGGGCTGGTGTGTGTTTGTGTGTCTTTAATATATAATTTGTGTACGTTAACGTGTGCCATCTAGTCCTAACATTTATCTCACATAATCTTACTGTTCCCTCAAGAAAAACATAAATGTGGCTTCTTTCCTATTTGATGTGCAACCTCAGCTTAAATTGTAAAATATTGGTACATCAGTTGGTACATTAATTTTGATCCATGAGAAAATAAATGCTATGTTTTTGTTTGTAGCAAAGTCAAAAAATAAACATGGTGCCCTTGAGCAATAACATAAAGAAAATAGGTATTTTCTGTCATTTATTGAAATTAGAAGTCAGTAAAGATAATTTTCCTCCTTGGAAAAACGACTGTAATTTTCGGATTATAAGGTACATTAAGCGAAACAAAACAGTCAGATAAGTCAAACGTCATTCAACTCATTCACAATAACCACATAAAGTCAGTTCGAGGTCAGTGAGCACAACCAGAGTTAATACATAAGGTGCACCTGATGAGAAGGCTCACTGTTGATTTTTGAGAATTTTAAAGGATTTTAAGGGCACCTTACAGTCCGAAAAATACGTTATAGCTTTAGCCATGAATAATATTGATATATTCTTGTGCTTTGACGTGATGATCATACAACTTTAATTGTATTTATTACATTATGTAGTAGATTTGTCAGTGTGCTCATGGTTTCATGATGCAAACACGAAGATAACTGCTTCAGTAAAAATAAATTCAGGTCACGTATGAAAATTGCATCGCCATTAATATGTAGTAGTGACTTAAATAATAAAACAGGAGCGTTTTATTGATATTGTAGAGAAATAATGCTAAATGTGTTATTTCATGACTTAAAGGCGATTTTAACGCCGCAGCTCCGGCAAACAGTGTCCCTCTCCATATATGGGCATTGACGTCACTGCAGGGACCACCTTGAATGCATGCATCAACGTAGCTTTCTTATTTCTGACCAGAGTAATTACGAATACAACTAAGAAAAATGCTGAACCGATGTGTTGCCCAGTTCTGCAGCAATACCTCGAAGGATGGCGTTAGTGTTCATTATTTCCCCAAAATCAAAAGGATTCAGAATGCATGGATAAAGTTTGTTCAAGTCAAACGAGCTGACTTCATTGCTCCATTGCGTAGCAGTGTTTTGTGTTCAAAACACTTTAAACCGGAAGTCTACGAGTCAGAAATGATGCAGGCATTTGGATTTAAGGTGAAAAGTTGTACGAGACTGAAGGAAGACTGTGCCAACTATCCATGAATGAATTTGTCGCGAGCGAATTAAACTCGTGTCCAACGTGGCTGCGCGAGGTTCTGCAAATTTCCTGGTGTGCTGTGGGCTGCAGGACCAGCGCTCCCTGTTTTTTTATTTTTTAGAACTTTTTAATAAGATATAACACCGCTGCGGCTGAAGCTGTGTGAAGCTGCCGGCTCGCCTTTTTTTTTTCTCCCCCCGACCTGTCAATCTACTGAATTGATTGACAGGTCGGGGGGAGAGAATAAAAAGGCGAGCCGGCAGCTTCACACAGCTTCAACCGCAGCGGTGTTATATCTTATTAAAAAGTTCTAAAAAAAAATAAAAAACAGGGAGCGCTGGTCCTGCAGCCCACAGCACACCAGGAAATTTGCAGAACCTCGCGCAGCCACGTTGGACACGAGTTTAATTCGCTCGCGACAAATTCATTCATTTCCTCATTTCAGTCATGGAGTCAGCGGAGGAGGAAGCGATCACTTGACTTTTGGCAAAAAAAACTAAAGAAAAGCCACTGGAACTTTCACTGAAATCAGCATCACTCTCATAAGCCTCCATCGCAAACTCACTCCTGCCTTCTGACTGGGTCCTTTATTTACGTCATTCCGGACTTCGGCAATCTTCGGCGGGGTTTCCGGATGCTTCCGGGACTCCGTTTTTTTTTTTTAACACTCGCCTGGCCCAAATGCAAAAATGAAAATAGACATCATATTCTACTACTGTACAGTAATTGTCCAATATGGTGAATTGTTACTGTCACGGTGGGTGTTGTCCTTTAAGCAGTGATGGCTGGACATGGGCACCAGTGACCCCCACGACCTGGAAAGTAAGAAGCGGGTAAAGATAATAGGTGGATGTATTGATGTATTGATGGATGGATCTAACTTTTATAGCACAGACGTGTTTAAATCTACTTACTCCTAATGTTTTATATTGTCTCAATAAGAACAGAAACACATCAACCTGTAAGTTTGTAGTGAAGTATGAAGCTCAATACTTTTTTTTTTGCAGTTGTCTGTAACCAAGAAGTTTCACGTGAAAGCTTCCAAATCTTCTCTGGTTACTCCCAGCATTCCTCTCATTCCTCTTTGGTTAAATGCTGCAGAGCTTGACTCTGGAGCTGCTGGGAGGTATTTCTCACTTCGTTTTGCATCATAAATCATAAACAGTCCTAATGTTTGTCTCCACAGCCGTCAGTTTGTCAGAGCTGAGCTCACTTCACGATGGAGGGAACACGGATTTTAGAAACAACTACCAAGCGGTCCAGATGAAGGCACTTCCACCCATCGCAGACCAGGAGTCCACCCTTAGAGCGCCTCCACCCACACAGAGTCGAAGGGCCAGGCATAACAAAGGCAACCACTCTGATGATGAACTAGAACGCAGGTCACTTGGTTTATTTGGTAATCAGGTCGTTGTTCTCGGGGTTTGAATGTTTAACGTAATGGACCGATGTCGTTGTGCGTCAGGTGGAACCCTCGTTCAGAACACCTGCAGAGGAAGACGCTGAGCAGGCGAGGGCGCACCGGCTCCCTGGACGAGCTGGAGGAGTTCGCCCAGTCTTACGGCTCTCGTGGTCGTCGCCCTGAGCCTCCGGACCGGGTCTACGAGCGGGACTACAGCCCTCCCAGGCGCTCCCACCGGGACGAAGAGGACGGCTGGGACCGCCGCAGCCTCTCGCCTCAGCAGAAGAGGAGGGACACGTGGGACAGCGACCGTCCTTCTCGAAAGGCCCTGAGCAAAAGTTACGACGACGGCTTCCTCACAGGCGTGCTGGAGAGGAAGATGAGAGGGCGGGGAGGGGACAGGGGCGCTGGAAGACCAGATGAGGACAGTGACACTCCTTCTAAGGGCAGCTCCAGAGGAAAGGGCAGCGATAGTTACTACAGCCGGTCGCCTTGCAACCGTCCAGACGAGGAGGACTCTTTGCCTCCGTACTCGGAGCGGGAGGCCGAGCGACACCGCAGGACTGAGCTGGCCACAAGCCGGCACCACGCCACAGAGCCTCCCAGATCAGAGAGAAGCAGAACCATAGACCCGGCCATGAGGCCCTTCTCTTACACCCGCCCCCATCAGGGAGTGCCCCAGACGCTGCAGGGGAGCAGAGAGGACAGAAACAGAAACCTGGTGAGTTATTTGTAGCAGGGACAACGACTTCCTTCCTTTTTGGCTCTGCAGGAACAGTCTGATGATGACGTCCAGTATTTTTTCTTATTGTCAGCAAAGTACTGCCGTATGGACCCACAAATAACAAGTTCTGTTTGTCGTTAAACTACCGGTATGTGTGTATAAAAATAACAGATAAAAGTGAAGAACTTTAAAAAGGTGTCAAGAAGCTACATTGTAGAGCAAACAAAATGTGACACAAGGTCTCCACAGAGAAGCAAAAAGAGCAGACTGATATGCAAAACAGCAAGGAATGGTCGCCAAGACCATTAAAACCAGTAAAATGAGCAATGTTCAGTGCAAAGCAGCTATAAAGAAACATAATCCAACCAAAATGCAACATGTCCAATAATGTAAAAAAAGAACTGGGTCAGTATTAATTCAAAGTGGACTAACTATGAGACGTGTTTTCACTCTTTGTAGACATTCCTACTCTGACACAGTTAGGATTATCAGGGGTGGTGGTGGTGATGGTGAGAGGCTGGGGTGTCAAATCCCCGTTGACCTCCTCATTGTATTAAAGCCACAGCTTTTAAAAAATGTTAATGTAAACAAAGCCAGTGATGTATTTAGGACTAAAACTAGCACGTCATGAAAATGGCATGAAAATATCTCTCCGTCTTTAGCAATAAATGAAAGAATTGGTGCAAATACTAAAACAGATCATCTGTGAGCCAAAGTGACATATTTCCCACGTTTAGTGTCAAATATGAGAAGATAGTAAAAAGAGGATTTATAAACTTAAATTCACACGGTGGACACGAACAGAACTCCAGAAAAATCAATCTCAGGTTTTTCAGAGCAGTGGTTCCCAACCATTTTTTAAAGCATCAAATAGAAGACAACGTTACAGACTGGTGGATGAAAAGAGGTTTTCCAGCAACATTTGTTCTTCACTCATTTTCCTCGGGGTTAGCTTTTAGGTTTGTTAGTTTGTGAAAGGTAACTGAGTCGAGTGCAGAAAGGAAGCTTAAACAGAAGTGGACATTTAGGCCAGTTAGTAACTCTAAACTGTCCCTATGTGTGAGTGAGAGAGTGAATGGTTGTTTGTCTCTATGTGTCCCTGTGATGGACTGGAGATCTGTCCAGGGTGTCCCTCACTTCTCACACAGTGATGGCTGGACATGGGCACCAGTGACCCCCCGTGACCCAAAAAGGAAGAAGCATGTAAAGATAATGGACAAATGGTCATCTTTCATTTTCAAACTCAGCATATTTTCCGCCGTACACGTGGTGGTGTGCCAAAAATCGATTGGCTGCCAAATGGCGACTGCGGGAGCGTGCACGGGAGGACTTTAATAAGAATTTAACAAGATTAACACATAAAACTGTTATTTGTTTGCTTGAAATTATAGCAAAGGTGTGTCTCAGTTTAAATGTTGCTGAATAAATGCACTTTAATGGTCAAATCAGCTGCATTTCAAAAGCCGGTATGTGGAAACAGGAACACGCAGAGGGTGAATTGCTGTGCATTTCTTTGAAATTTAACAAGATAACTACCTAAAAACATTTATTTGTTAGCTCGACTTTATAGTAAAAGTGTGTCTCAGTTGAACGTTTACTTAATAAATGCACTTCAATGGTCAAATCAGCTGCATTTCTCCAGGGCCGTGCAGCGAAATGAAGCTGATTTAACAGTTGCTCCAGGTGAGCTGAACGAAGGTGGCAGACTATGGCAAGCCGATTGTGTCATTATAGCCATTTTTACCAATTACATGGCACAACGACATGCCATACTACTCGACTGCCATCTAGCAGCTGAAAATGATAATGTTAAATATTTTCAGTCAGAATGAATGAAAACGGTCATATCTCAGCCAAAAACTGGTTTATAAATATGGGAAAAATCCATAAATATGTTGCTTCGGCGTATGTCACAGGGCATGCACATTATGAAAGAAAAAAACAAACTCTGCAACTTAGGCCGAAAAATACAGTAATTACTCTGCAGACCAGTGCATTTAAAATGTTATTTTTGTGTGTTTTTATACTAAACGGTTTATGGACCTGTACCGGTGCTTGGACTAGTGGTTGCAGAGTCCTGAATTAGAAGTTTAAAAAGTCCAACTGTAAAATAATGGTTGCAATTTTTATTTTATATATTTTGTTTGCTGCACTGAAGTGCACAAAATAATTAGTGCAGGATAAAAAATTTAAAAAAAAGTTCAAGAATCTTTGTTATCCCCAAAGGGCAATTAGTTTCACAGTCAGTAGGCACACAAACCATTCATACTAGAAAAGACATTTAGACATTAAAACAACAGAAATCATCACTGTTCATTGAGAAGTCTGATCTCTACAGGGATGGATGAGGTTTCAGGCTGTTTGTTCTACATCTGATGGAAGCAACCTGAACTCACCATGGAATGGATGATCAGGATCTGCCAGAATCAACCTGGTCTTGTTCACTGACCTCTCCTTGTCTAAGTCAGTGTGGTTCAGATTCAGATGAAGAGCTGAGTTTCATGAATGAATGAATTAATTAATTTCTGGAGCAACATATGTCTGTTTCACGAGTGCTAGAATTGTACTCACATTTCAGTTTTATAGGAATAGGAATATATATATACAGTACAGTATATATTTTGTCTTACATTATTTTATACTTCTTTTCTCTAAACTGTAATTGATTTTTTACTCCTTTTTTTTTTTAAAGAAATGTAACCTATTTTTTATGTACAATGATCTCTTTTGCAACTTCCAGTGTTATAAAAGTTTACAGCTTACTAACCCTTTTCATGTTGACTCAGTGTTTCAGTCACCATTGCGGCTGCTGCATGATTCAAACTCCAGTTCAGTCTTTGCACCCGCAGCCTGAGCACGAGCGTCTCTAACCTGTGGCCTCTGGGTGTGTTTCTCTAACAGAGCACCGCACTGAGCAGGGATTCTCTCATAGTGTGACGAGGCGTTCGAGCCTGCACGGCTGCAGCTACGCACGAGAAGCTAACAGACCCACCACCAGTTGCATGACGCCCGGCTCACCTCCCTCAAATAACCTCACTAGACCAGAGAAATAAACGTGCATGTAGTCTTCTGGTTTGTCCATAAATTATACAGTACTTTTGTATTTGTTTCGTCCTGTTTTGTTGAACTTTAGTGTCTTACATCAGTGCCTAGATGTTTTTTTTATATATATTTAATATTTGCCAACTTCAGAATAGTCTGGTGCATCCTCCAGTTTCACTCCCTCTGCCTCACTCCTCCGCAATTCAGGTTTGTTGTTTTACATTTTCTTGTTACATTTTGTGACTGTAAGTACTGCACCTTGAGTTTTTTTTTCTGAAGATTGTTGCACTGCTTAGATAACGTTTGATAAAATGAATCTCCTAAAAGCCTCAGCTGTTTTTACACAAACGTATTGGAGCAGCGAGGGATGGGAAACTGCACTATTGATATGTCTTCCCGGTAAATAAAACATCCTCTGACTGAAATTGTTTTACTATAACTCGTAAATCCACACGGCAAATTAAACAGAATACAGAAAAGCAGACATGGTATTTGTGTCGCCTGTTTGCAGTTTCATAATGTGTAACTTTTTTTGTTTGCCTTTTTTTTTAAACTTGAAATTAAATATATGCCCTTATTTTAGCTGATTTTGTGTCTTAGTTTTTGATTAATTTTGTATCAAAATAAGACTGAATGTTGAAAGACACAAAGCAAAAGAACATTTTGTATCACTTTAAATAAGAGATGAAAGTGTTGATGTACCCAGACTGAAATGAACTGCTTGTTCCTCTTTGGCTCAGATAAAGGAGCTGGGTTGCCAGATATCACAGTTTCTAAGTGTTTTTAGCACTCTTCAGTGAGCAGAGAGCTGCGCCTAAGTTCAGACTTGTTGTGGTGTCCATGTCCTCCATGAGTGATGTAAATATTATCACACAAAACAGCCAAGACTTAACACGATGCATCCTGGGAGTGAATTTACAATAGGAGCTGCTTTCCTGCCACATTTTCCCATCATCCTCTTTTCTACAGCCTCAAGACTTGAAGGGGATGTCAACATTCACAGGAGGAATGGACTCATCTCTAATAAAAAATAAAATAAACAATAGTTTGATTACAACGGAGGGAAATGTGTGCTCCGTCTTTGTGGCACATTTTGTTTAAAATGTCTTTGCTGACGTTTTGATCAAGCTTTTCATTTTAAAAATGTCTGTTCAGTGCCTGTGTGTGCTAATTGTTCACTTTAGTAAGTTTGCAAACTGAATATCAGAGAGTCAGAGAGTCTTTATTGTCATTGTCATTTATAAAGTGGAATATAAAGTGGAAGAAGACACAGTTGTTTAATTTCAAATCTAAATATTAAATACAGTATTGAAAATGGCATTTGCAGCAATCACATTACTAACCATCAATGACAGCCATTTAGTTTTAGTTTTATTTATTAAAAAAACTTTGAACTTCATCACTTTCTTATTACACACCATCTTTTTTGATGGTTAAAAAAATACCGCAGGCTAACTAGCATCACAACACTTTTAGCAGATGTGTGTCTTTTTGGATTCAAAACAAATTCAGATAGTAAAATAGTAAATTAACAAATGTAGAATTGTATTTGTAATGGGGCTGCAGTTGATTGGTGGTCAGTGCTGTGGTCTCATAATCCTGAGGCCGCAGGTTCGAGCCCAGGTTGAGTCAGGAAGCTAGTTTGTGTAAAACAATCACTAAATCTTTGGTGTGTTTGCACGTTGTGGTGATATGGAGGATGGAATGTGACAAATTAAATGTATAATTTAATTATTAAATACATCATTAAATTCCACTTTCACTTTTTTCTAATAGTGCATATTGCTACTACCTGTATACTATTATTACTACTTAATATACTATTATTCTTTATTTTCTACTATACTATTCTATTTAAGAATTTAGAGAGTCAGAGTCAGAGTCAGAGAGAATTTATTGTCATTTGCACCGCATGTAGTACATGTGTTGAAAACGAGATTATGTACACAGGGTCCCAGTTACATCCAACAACAAATGCAAGAGAAAAACAATAATAACATCTAGGATTAACTAAGAGAGACATCAGCTAGTAATACACTAAGCCCTAATGTAGTAGAAAAACATCATTATAAACAGCAGCACGAACATGAGCAGATGGTCACAGATGAACGCAGCAACAAGAAACAGATCAGTATCAGCATGATGTGACATTTTGCAGTGTTTATTCTTATTATTTATTTATTCATGAGTCTGACAGCCTCAGGGTAGAAGCTGTTCCTCAGTCTAGTGGTTCTACATTTGATGCTCCTCAACCTCCGTCCCGAGGGGAGTGGTGCAAAGAGTGAGTGTGCTGGGTGAGTGAGGTCTTTCATGATGCAGGTGGCTCTTTTTCTGCATCTGGAGGTGTAAATGTCTGTGATGGTGGGGAGACTGACTCCCACAGACTTCTGTGCAGCCTTCACCACTCTCTGCAGAGCTTTTCTCTCTGCAACTGTGCAGCCTCCATGCCACACGTTGATGCTGGAGCACAGGACGCTCTCCACTGCACACCTGTAGAACGAGGTGAGGACTGGGCTTCTCAGACCGGCTCGTCTCAGCCGTCTGAGGAAGTAGAGTCTCTGATGACCTTTCTTGATCAGGCTGGTGGTGTTGTTGCTCCAGCTGAGGTTATCATTCATGTGTACACCCAGGTATTTGTAGCTGGAGACCACCTCCACCGCAGATCCACCTATATACAGTGGGGTGTGGGTGTGTTTGTTCCTTCTGAAGTCCACAATCATCTCCTTCGTCTTCTTCACATTCATGTGAAGGTTGTTCTCTTTGCACCAGCTCTCCAGATGTTCCACCTCCTGTCTGTAGCTGGATTCATCATTATCTGTGATGCATCCCACCACAGCTGTATCATCTGCAAACTTAACAATATGACAGCCTGGATGTGTGGCTGTACAATCATATGTGAGCAGAGTGAACAGAAGAGGGCTCAGCACACATCCTTGAGGAGAGCCAGTGCTGAGGGTGATGGTGGAGGAGGAGAAGTTGTGGATCTTCACGGACTGTGGTCTGTCTGTTAAGAAGTCTAGTACCCAGTTACAAATAGAGGGGCTTAGTCCAAGTGTGGATAGTTTGTCTATCAGAGTTTGGGGGATCATGGTGTTGAAGGCAGATGTGAAGTCCACAAAGAGCAGACGCACGTATGAGTCCTTCTGATCCAGGTGGGTGAGAGCAGTGTGGACCACGGAGGAGATGGCGTCCTCTGTTGATCGGTTCTCACGGTATGCATATTGATGAGGGTCCTCGTTGATGTTGACGGCTGTCTTGATGTGGGACATGACCAGTTTCTCAAAACATTTAGCGACTATCGGGGTGAGGGCCACCGGTCTATAGTCATTCAGACCAGTCACTGTGGAGCTCTTTGGGACTGGGATGATGGTGGCGGTCTTCAGGCAGGTGGGAACTGACTCCAGTGCAAGTGAGGTGGTGAAGATGTCAGCCAGCACCTCACAGAGCTGGTCGAGGTGGTTAGAGGTGAAATGCAAAATAATGCTGCCATTTGTTATATGTACAAAATAGAATGCATGGAAGACACGAACAACACGTACACACACAAACAGATTGTCAAAACATATTTTTACATTTTAAATGCAGCCTTAATACTTTTCCAGAGTTTCTCAAATGAATAATTTCATATAAGAGCTTTAACGTGGTTTTAGGCTGTTCGGGGAGTGAACAATGATGTTTTACCTGCGTGGCTCCTCCTTCGCCTCCATTTTGCACCTGCCGCAGGGGGCGGGGCTAATGATGTCACCTGGAGCTAGGTGGGGGAGGGGACGGATCGTCAGTTTTACTACTTGTGTGGCTAAAGAACGTGTCGTCCCTGGGTAACATGTAGCGTTTATGTAGATATTTAGAATTATTCTTTAGACTTTTTGAGTGTCGCTGACGTGAGAGCAAGAAGAACCGCGATGGGAAACCTGATCCCAGTGGCGGCATTTCTGCTGCTGCACCTGCCGACAGGTGGGTGACGCTTCACTTTTATAATAAACTCTTGTTCCTGTGTAAAGCTTGTAACCAGGTGTTGTCGTGTGAACAGCAGCTCACAGTCACAGCAGAGACTGAAGTTCATGATGAACAGAGTAAACAAGAGGCCCAGTGCTATTTACACACCAATGGTTTCCACCTTTAAACCCACTGCACCCAGTTAGAAACAAGAGCTTTTGTTGGTGTTAGATTACCAAAAAAAACAACAACCTTAAATCCATGTCGCAGTTTTATTTGATTTAAAATACCACTGTAAGTTTTTAGGTTAAAGGTCACAGAATTAAAGCTGCTAAAAGTTTATTGTTAGAATAAAGTGAAATAGTCAGTGAATGTGTCTGGACTCTGGACTATTTCCCCTGGAGGAAACTTACAGTTATAATCTTTAACCTGCCACTGTTTGTTTACTACAAACCGGAAGTTCCTATCTTCCTGGACTTCCACAGTAAAAATAACATTTATCTCTAGAGAAGTCCCTGCAGGATCTTTGAAGACGGCCTGCCTCATGGTGACCATTTAGATTTTTACTTTCCATTTACTATATGATACAATACATTTAACTTTTTAGCTTTGGCAGCCATCTTTGATTTTTAATTAGCACAACATGCATAACATGTGTTGGGGATGACCATCAGCAGAGTAGTCAATGATACCAATGATTACTTTCTGAACATTTCATTAAAATTTTGGCAAACAGTTCATGAGATACCCTGCTAAGAAACATTCTATCAAGCAATAGCTTCACTATCTCTGCCTCCTTTACATGTTATGGCAGGACACAATAATTAAAAATGAGCCATTGAGCTCTAAATATTTGTAAATATTCTAAAAAGTATTAATTCTTCCCGCACAACTGTTTTTGTTCCTCTAAAGTAACTTTGCATTTCTGCAATATGTTATGTATTTACACAGGCATGTGCAGAAATATCAATTCAAGTTTATTTATATAGCACATTTAAAAACAACCACAGTTGACCAAAGTGCTTCACAACCATACAACATCGTAGATAAAATATGATAAACGAAATAAATTGTTTAAAAGATAAAAATATGATCAAACTTGCAGTAAAATACCAACAAAACAAACAATAGTACTAACTAGAAAGTTCCTGAAGAAACTTTGATGGGGACTGCCTATTTATTATTACATAATTATTAATAATGAACATTAATTTTAACAATGCTAATTATCAATATTTAAAATTATTACAATTATTTATTACTAAACAATATATAATATTAATAATTAATATTAAAATAGATAATTATTAACATTAATAATTAATGTTAATTATTATTATTACAAATTAATAATACTGTAATAGGTTATAATAGGCAATAATAGGTGCCTTCCTTGCATCTTGAACCAAAATGGCTCCATACGTTAGTCAGTTTCTGTGAAGAGTTTTCTCCTATTCATTTCCTATGGGAAATTTGCCATATTTGTTAGGAAAATATTTCGCCATGGTAACTACGAATGTCAATAAAAGTAATAGCACACTTCCCGGAGCCGGGTCGGTGGTTTTGATATAACTTTTATGGAGGTCCACGTCGCGGTTCGGGCCGCATTAACGGAGATAGAAATGTACACTTCCGAGGTGTAGACTAATAGGTGGCTTCCATGCAGTTGCATGGCAGTCCCCAAAAACTAAGACAGCTATTGCATATTTGTTGCCATTTCCCCACAACTCGGGTCAATCAGGTACTAATTTGAGTGAAGGCTAGGGAGAATGTGTTTTCAGTCTGGACTTAAATTGATCTACTGACAGAGAGCTTCACAGACAGAGGGAGGCTGTTCCACAGTCTGGGTGCTGCCTGCCACAGAGAAGTCAAAAAGGCGTTCAATACAAGATCAACTGGACTTTATTTGTTGCACAAGACGTTTCGACCCGTATCCAGGAGGCTTTCTCAATTCAAAGCCTCCTGGATAGGGGTCGAAACGTCTTGTGCAACAAATAAAGTCCAGTTGATCTTGTATTGAACGCCTTTTTGATTTTATCATGTCCTGGACGACTGAGAATCTTCACCAGCACATGCCACAGAGAAGGCTCCGTCACCTCTAGTCTTCAACCTCACTTTAGGGACAGCCAACAAGAGCTGGTTGGCTGACCTCAGGGTTCAAGATGGAGTGTAGGGCTGCAACAGCTCGCTTAGGTAAGATGGGCGCATGGAGTTTAAACACTTTAAAATAATCAAAACTTTAAATTTCACCCGAAAAGCGACAGGGAGCCAGTGAAGGGAGTGTAAAACTGGGGTGATAGAGTCGCACCTCCTTGTGTTCGTCAACAGACGGGCTGCAGCGTTTTGGACGCTCTGCAATCGCTGCAGGGAGTTCTGGTCCAACCCTAAATGCAAAGAATTACAATAATCCAAACATAATAAATGCATGGATAGCCCTCTCCAGATCAGGCAGATGAAGATAAGGTTTTATCTTTGCAAGGGTCCTCAGCTGGAAGAAAGTGACTTTGATAACTGCACTAATATGCTTATCAAATTTAAACAGAGGATCAACGATCACACCCAGGTTTTTTACAAACGGATGACAGAAGGAGGACAAAGGACCAACCACACTGTCATGCCCAAGCAGGGGGTTGCATTGACCGAACACCAGTTTTTTCCTTATTCAGGTTCAGAAAATGTGTTCTTAACCATGCCTGCAAATCCCTAATACAGTCCTGTAACATATGTACAGCAGACTGGCTGTCATTTGTAGTTACAGGTAGATATATCTGAATGTCATCTGCAAAGCAATGAAAAGAGACTTTGTGCTCTTTAAAGCTAAAACCCAGAGGCAGCAAGTATAAGGCAAAAAGAACAGGTGCTAATACTGACCCCTGGGGCACCCCATATTTCAGAGGAGACACAGAGGAGGAACACTGACCTAGATTTACAGAAAAGCTTCTGTTTGAGAGATAGGATCAAAACCAGCAGCTTACCATGAATCCCAACAAGGGACTCCAGACGGGTCAAAAGGTCCACAGTGTCGAAGGCAGCAGACAAATCTAAGAGAACGGCTGATTTTCCTGCATCAACAGTAAAAGGGCAGTTTCAGTGCTGTGTCGTATTTTAAAACCAGACTGAACATTTTCACCACTGTCATTTAGGTCAAGGTAAGACTGCAGTTGGACATAAACAACTTTTTCTAAGACTTTAGACAAAAATGGCAATTTAAAAATAGGTCTGGTGTTAGACAGGCCACAATAATTAAATGAGCCATTGAGCTGTAAATATTTGTAAATATTCCAAAAACTATTGATTCGTCCTGTACAACTGTTTTTGTTCCTGTAAAGTAACTTTGCATTTCTGCAATATCAGAGTCAGAGAGAATTTATTGTCATTTGCACCGCATGTAGTACATGTGTTGAAAACGAGATTATGTACACAGGGTCCCAGTTACATCCAACAACAAATGCAAGAGAAAAACAATAATAACATCTAGGATTAACTAAGAGAGACATCAGCTAGTAATACACTAAGCCCTAATGTAGTAGAAAAACATCATTATAAACAGCAGCACGAACATGAGTCATTATGAGCAGATGGTCACAGATGAACGCAGCAACAAGAAACAGATCAGTATCAACATGATGTGATATTTTGCAGTGTTTATTCTTATTATTTATTTATTCATGAGTCTGACAGCCTCAGGGTAGAAGCTGTTCCTCAGTCTAGTGGTTCTACATTTGATGCTCCTCAACCTCCGTCCCGAGGGGAGTGGTGCAAAGAGTGAGTGTGCTGGGTGAGTGAGGTCTTTCATGATGCAGGTGGCTCTTTTTCTGCATCTGGAGGTGTAAATGTCTGTGATGGTGGGGAGACTGACTCCCACAGACTTCTGTGCAGCCTTCACCACTCTCTGCAGAGCGTAGAGATATGTTATGTATTTACACAGGCATGTGCAGAAACATTAAGAATACTTTCTGCATCGTTTGTCGGCAGAATCCTCTACTCACCAAATAAACGTTTCATCGATCATTTATTAGGAAACACTTAAAAATGCTTGCTGCAATTTCCTAAAATGCAAAGTTGTTATTGTGTTTTTGTTCTACAGCTTTTCCCTTCAAATATGAAATGAATTCTACATATTTATCAACCTTTGACCTGCTGTTTTGGTCAGAGATGGTTAAACAACCAGTAATCTAAAGTTGTTGGACTGATTTTCTTTTTAAATCAAATTATTTTTTATTTGCTTGTACTGGTAATTCATTCAACCTTAATTTACACAGGTTACTCCCATTGAGCCTCAGGGACTCATTTACAAGAGAGACCTGATTTTAACAAAGAGTGATGACAAAGACAACAATAGACAATTATAAAGAATGTATACAAATTGAATTTTTTTAACAAGAGAAAATCAAATGGCAATTAAAAGGAAAAGTAACAAAAATAGATTATAAAGGGGTGTAGAAAACTAAAAACAAGAACATATCTGCTTTGATTTTTACCATGAACCTAACACATTCTTAAAGCCATTTAGAGAAGTCAAGGTCGAGAGCTTCAGATGTTTTTGTAAGATATTCCATGAAGCAGGAGCGGAGTAGGAGAAGACCCCTTTGCCAAGTTTAGTCCTCACTGACGGAACACTGCAGGTAATCATGTCCTGAGAGCGCACGCTGTAACTGCACTCACGCAGACATGTAGGAGGAGATGTATGAGGGCAGCAGACCAAGAAGTGATTTAAAGTTGAAAATGCATCAGTGGAAGAGTCTGCGTGAGGATAATGATGTCCAGTTAAAGGAGAAATGAAAAGTGTTTTTAAGCTAATAGTAGTCTAATGAAAAGCATAAAATAAGCTTGTTGAGAAAATTTCACAAGTCAAAAATGTCATCCTAACTCAAATTTAGACTTTGCAAAGTGAAAAAATTCTCATCTGGTGTTTTTGACCCCCCTCCCTCTGCTTGCTCTCCGTCCCCTGAATATGACATAGGCAGTGCAATGGTCGTCCCTCATACAGTAATATTAGTGTGTGTATCTAGTATTTTTTCAACTTTCATCATTTTGTAAACCGCCCCCTAGCTTATAGACTGTAGTTATGTTATCATTCACAAGAGTTTGTATATATTTTTTTGTTTATGTAGTGTTTTGTAGTTCTGTTTGTGTTAATAAAAAAAAAATCTAGTAGTGGACAAAAAGGTTTCAGTGTGTAGCAATTAGGGATGCAGCAAAAAAAATCTATTTTTTAAAGAATCAAGATTCTTAGTCCTGGCGATTCAGAATCGATTCTAAAAGCCCCAAAATAGATTTTAAAACTTTTTTAAAATTTTATATTGTATTTTTACCGCTCCTGTGCATTCGGCCGCTGTAGAATTTTGGCCGTGTAGGGCCACCGTAGTTAGTTAGCCAGGCAGCTCCCAATGGAGCCTGCTAGCAAGGAGGGAGACCCTGCATGTTTCAACTTGCTCCTTCATCTTTAAAAATCATTTTAGATCCTACTATGTTCTGTGGAATACAGAGCTTAACAAGACATTGGTAACTGTTTCAGGACATTTTCAACACCCCCACTTCCATGTTAGCATACGGCGCTAGCATGCTAACGTTAGCATACGGCGCTAGCATGCTAACGTTAGCATGCGAAGGCTATTCGTATTTCCAGGATAGAAATGCCCATTAATGCACTAAATCACCAAACTGTTTTTGACAAACTTAAGTGATATCCTTCAGATTCAAAAAAGTCTTCTGCTTCCATTTTAAATGACAGACAAGAGGACAGTAATGATGGGTTTATAGCTTCAGTGTTATTGTAAGATAGCAAAGGAGGTCTTAATTGTGTCATAAAAGTGCGTCCAGAAAATTACTACAGAAATCACTGCACTTCGGCATGTAGCAGGAAAAATGTAAAAAAACTATTTCTTTAAGCTACTGACTTGAAAAAAGCATACTAAGTATGTTTATGTGTGTTGTTTACTATATGAAATTCTTGTTATATCGATTTTTTCAGATTTGATTACATTTCTCCTTTAACCAGTGAATACAGGGTGCAGTGATGAGTTACAGCCAGTTATGAATCTTAGTGCACCATGATAGACAACATCTGCAGGGTGTTTGTAGGAGCATTCATGTAGAGAATGTCACCGTAATCAATGGAGGGAAGGAAAGTCACAGATACAAGGTGTTTCCTAGCATTCAGAGTTAAACAGGATCCATTTCTGAAAAAGAAACCCAGTTTAACTTTCAGTTTCTTTACTAGGTTTTCCACCTGGAGCTTAAAAGAGAGATGTGAGTCGACTAAGATACTCAAATATTTGTAGGAATCGACAAACTCAATAAGGACACCATTAGAGGATGAAATCTGGGACCGATTGCCTGTTTGTTTTTGTCGGTACAACTGATGGTGATGATGAAGCTGAGCTTCATTTTATGCCAAAGTCAAGATGTTTGTGGAAATCTGATCCAATAAATTAAAATGAAATTAGATTAATTTAGTAAATAATAATAATTAAAATCTTTTTTTTTGTTTTTTTTATTATCATTATAGCATAACCTACCTGCAGTTGGTTGATGAGCATAAAACTACATACTGGTAAAAGATTTACAAATGTTGCAAAACACCATCTACTCCTAAATGTTTTAATATATTTTTAATATGATGAACAGATTGATAGGATAGTTTTGATTGATTTGCTATAAGGTATAATTGATCTGTTATTGGTCGACAAACCAATCTGGTGTCACTGCTTTAATGAGAGCTTAAATATGTTCTTTGAATGACTTTCGGCTACCATCACCCACAATTGTAGCTCTGAATCTGGAACACTGACTGAGTTATAGCCAGTTTGTTTGGGCTAATATTAATTAGCTGTAGTGGCCATCTTTAATCTGATCAACACAAAAAGTTAATCAGTTGTAGGTGCACATTCATTGAACACCTTCTGAAACTTGCATTAAAATATGTCCAGTGGCTCATGAGATGTTGTAGTAACAGACACATTAGCAAAACATGAGCATTCACCTCCGCCAGTCAGCGGCAGGTGATTAAAAAAAAATAATGAAACTACTGTAATTGTTTTTTGCAACTAAATTATTTTAAATCTCATGAAGCAAGCCAAGAAAGAAAAGCTGCCACATGCCTGATAACTAAAGAGCTGCTTCAGAACAAGGACTGACACTTTTATTGTTGAGCAGTAATTTCCTGTCATTAAATGTTCCTTCAGATGTGCAGGTGGTGGCTGCTGATTGTTTTTAATGACACAGTACATTGTGTGTAGTAAACTACTAACCCGTCTGCTCAGATTCTTGTCAAACACTCAAGCACAAACTTCAATTAACTGTAATAATAATCTAATGTCATCTTCACCTCGTCTCACCGTCCTCCTTTATTTCATTAATTTATTTTTACAGAGCTGCTGTCCATTCAGGTGGTTGTCCCAGAGACTGAGAGGAGGACCATGCTGTTCGGCTCTGTGATCATACGCTGCGATTACTCAACTTCGGCCTCCGTTCAGGATGTTCTGGTGTCCTGGAAGTACAAGTCCTTCTGTAAAGACCCAGTTCTGGACTACTACTCCACAGGTAAGGCTGGGAGGAGAGGGCAACATAAGTGTTGTTTAACCAGCGTGCTTTAAAACCACCAAGCTTTGATGAAAGTACTGCAGCTTGGTGTGACAGAGGTAAATACAGCTGTATCACTGACACCAGAAACCCTGACATCACTGGACGTTAGATGAGGGGTTTAAACATCCCAGGGAAAGTTCTGAAGGAATGTGCGGACCAGCTCTGTGAGGTGCTGGCTGACATCTTCACCACCTCACTTGCACTGGAGTCAGTTCCCACCTGCCTGAAGACCGCGACCATCATCCCAGTCCCAAAGAGCTCCACAGTGACTGGTCTGAATGACTATAGACCGGTGGCCCTCACCCCGATAGTCGCTAAATGTTTTGAGAAACTGGTCATGTCCCACATCAAGACAACCGTCAACATCAACGAGGACCCTCATCAATATGCATACCGCGAGAACCGATCAACAGAGGACGCCATCTCTTCCGTGGTCCACACTGCTCTCACCCACCTGGATCAGAAGGACTCATACGTGCGTCTGCTCTTTGTGGACTTCACATCTGCCTTCAACACCATGATCCCCCAAACTCTGATAGACAAACTATCTACACTTGGACTAAGCCCCTCCATTTGTAACTGGGTACTAGACTTCTTAACAGACAGACCACAGTCCGTGAAGATCCACAACTTCTCCTCCTCCACCATAACCCTCAGCACTGGCTCTCCTCAAGGATGTGTGCTGAGCCCCCTTCTGTTCACTCTGCTCACATATGATTGTACAGCCACACTTCCAGGCTGTCATATTGTTAAGTTTGCAGATGATACAGCGGTGGTGGGATGCATCACAAACAATGATGAGTCCAGCTACAGACAGGAGGTGGAACACCTGGAGAGCTGGTGCAAAGAGAATAATCTTCACATGAATGTGAAGAAGACAAAGGAGATGATTGTGGACTTCAGAAGGAACAAACACACCCACGCCCCACTGAACATAGGTGGATCTGCAGTGGAGGTGGTCTCCAGCTACAAATACTTGGGTGTACACTTGAATGATAACCTCAGCTGGAGCAACAACACCACCAGCCTGATCAAGAAAGGTCATCAGAGACTCTACTTCCTCAGACGGCTGAGACGTGCTGGTCTGAGCAGCCCAGTTCTCACCTCGTTCTACAGGTGTGCAGTGGAGAGCGTCCTGTGCTCCAGCATCAACGTGTGGCATGGAGGCTGCACAGTTGAAGAGAGGAAAGCTCTACAGAGAGTGGTGAAGGCTGCACAGAAGTCTGTTGGAGTCAGTCTCCCCACCATCACAGACATTTACACCTCCAGATGCAGGAAAAGAGCCACCTGCATCATGAAAGACCTCACTCACCCAGCACACTCACTCTTTGCCCCACTCCCCTCAGGACGGAGGTTGAGGAGCATCAAATGTAGAACCACTAGACTGAGGAACAGCTTCTACCCTGAGGCTGTTAGACTCATGAATAAATAAAAATAAAATAAAAATAAACACTGCAAAATATCACATCATGCTGATGCTGATCTGTTTTCTTGTTGCTGTGTTCATCTGTGACCATCTGCTCATACAGACTCATGTTCGTGCTGCTGTTTATAATGATGTTTTTCCACTACATTAGGGCTTAGTGTATTACTAGTTGATGTTTTTCTTAGTTAATTCTAGATGTTATTACTGTTTTTCTCTTGCATTTGTTGTTGGATGTAACTGGGACCCCGTGTACATAATCTCGTTTTCATCACATGTACCACATGCGGTGCAAATGACAATAAAGACTCTCTGACTCTGACTCTGACTCTCTAAAGGAGGAGGATAAACTTGAAATGTGTTGATACGACACAAACAAAACACAGATTCAGTCGCCTGTAAAATAGTTCAAATCAAACGTGGCTGCTTTGATTTGAGTTTCCAGATTTGATCATGCTGGAGAGTTTGTAGACTCATTAGCCATGTTTACATGCACAAATTCTTTGATCGCATTGAAATGTATTTGGATTAAATAATCCAAATGTATTGTTTACATGGGCACAATCCCTCCATGATGAGCTTTTACATGCAGCGAGCTTTTATTAAGAAAAGAACTGACATGCAGAGTGGGAAACTTTCCTTACAAAAAACATAGAAGAAGAAGTTCTACTTCCGTGATGAAGGTTTCCGTGATGAATGTAAACAAACCTGAGCGCCAAAAATGGACCCGCGCCAGGTTTTAATGGTGGAGACGTTACTGCACTCCCTGATGGAGCTACAGGTGATGCAGATCATTTTGAGCTTTTTCAAAGTTTCTAGTAGAAATGTTGTCGCTCACCGACCAGTTTTGCTTCCCCGACATATTAGCATGTAGCCAAGTGAAAATACGTGAGGTTGATCGGTCGCACATGCGCAGTCAGGTCAGCTTTCCACAATCAGAATAAAATGATCAGATTAATTGTTTACATGCACACCGTTCAGATTATGAATCGGCATAATCATTCTGATTACAAATTCATTTGAATCGAGCTGAATCAGCTCAGAATAATCCGAATGGGGCATTTACATGACACATTTTTATTCCAAATGGCCGTTTAATCTGATTATTTATGTCCATGTAAGCATAGCTATTGAAAAAATTTTAGGTTGTTCATAAACGTAAAGCACACAGGAAGTAACCGGTGAGGACTCTGCTGGTTTCAGTGTTTCATTTCTACATGTTAATAAAACCTGGACTGTCCAGGTAAAGTTGCCCATCTCCAAAAATCAGTGTCTTGATGCAAGATTAGCAGAATATTACTTCAATTCAGTTTATTTATATAGCGCCAGGTCACAACAGAAGTCCTCTCAGGGCATACTCAGATTAAACTTTTGATCTATCATCTATGTTCTATTACAAATAAAATATTGACATTTGCCATCTCCACATCATTGCGTTCAGTTTTTATTCACAATTTGTTTACTGTAGTGTCCAAACTTTTTTGGAATCCGGTTTGTATAAGATGGAGCTAGGTTGTTGAGAGCTTTGTAGGTTATTTATTTACCCTTTATTTACCCAGGTAGTCTCATTGAGCCTTGAGAACTAATTTTCAAGAGAGACCTGTTAGGGAGCAGATGGTGGGGGTTAAGGGCCTTGCTCAGAGGCCCAGAGTGGGTGAATGAGGGTGGAGGCAGGTGTGGGTGTTTCACCTTTTTCCACCCACATTTTTTAACATTCGGTACCGGGGCTTGAACCGGCGATCTTCCGATCACAGGCCCACCTTCTCTAATCTCTGCGCTACCACTCCCCCCAAAGGTTAGAAGTAAGATTTTGAATTCAGTCCTGCATTTGACAGGGATCCAGTGGAGAGAAGCTAAAACTGGAGAGATGTGATCTCTCCCACTAACTCCAGTTAAGACTCTGGCAGCAGCATTTTGGATCAACTGAATACTTTTTAAAGAAGTATTTGACACCGATAATAAACTATTGCAATAGTCCAGTCTAGACGTGGCAAATGCATGAAACTGTTTTTCTGCATCATTTTTAGATAAGATGTTTCTGTTAGGGAAGAAAATGTATTAAACTCACAATTTTAAAGCAGGAACATATGTACTTTTTTTGTGTGGTATATTTTTTGTAGATCGATAGGCGGATAGGTGCAGCGTCCGCAGTGAAGCGGGCGCTGTACCGGTCCGTCGTGGTGAAGAGAGAGCTGAGTCAAAAGGCAAAGCTCTCAATTTACCGATCGATCTACGTTCCCACCCTCATCTATGGTCATGAGCTTTGGGTTATGACCGAAAGAACAAGATCTCGGATACAAGCGGCTGAAATGAGTTTTCTCCGCAGGGTGGCTGGACTCTCCCTTAGAGATAGGGTGAGAAGCTCAGTCATCCGGGAGGGACTCGGAGTAGAGCCGCTGCTTCTCCACATCGAGAGGAGCCAGTTGAGGTGGCTCGGGCATCTGGTTAGGATGCCTCCTGGACGCCTCCCTGGTGAGGTGTTCCGGGCATGTCCCACCGGGAGGAGACCCAGAGGAAGACCCAGGACACGCTGGAGGGACTATGTTTCTCGGCTGGCCTGGGAACGCCTTGGGATTCCCCCGGAGGAGCTGCTCCAAGTGGCTGGGGAGAGGGAAGTCTGGGCCTCCCTACTTAGGCTGCTACCCCCGCGACCCGACCCCGGATAAGCGGGAGAAAATGGATGGATGGATGGATGGATGGATGGATATTTTTTTGTATACATTTAATTCTCTGCTGAAGCTTTAAACTTATCAGCAGCAGTTGATTGTAAAGGTATTTATACTGCGTGAAAAACTATGGGAAATCAATCTGTATTAAAGCAGCACTGACATCATGTTTCTGCTTTGCATAAACTGTTACAAGATATATATATATTTTAACATTGAACTATGTTCGTTTTTGCAAACAAACTTATAAATATATTTAATTTTGATTTTAAATTTATTTTAAACTTCGCGCCGTGTTTATTCATGGGAAATCCGATTTCACGCGAACGCAGCATATGTGACGTAAGGAGACGTAGAAGCAGTCTGCGTCTGTCAGCAGCTTGCATGCAGCTCGCCTATATATATCAGTATTTTTTTTTTACTTGACAAATGCTGTTACGTTGTGTCGCCTTTGGGTGTTCTAATATCATCAGTGAACAAGTGAGCCTTTTCACTTTCCCAAAAGAAGAAATACTTTGTCTGGGAATGGAATAAATAAAGCTGCCACCCCCCCTCGGAGCCTCCTCGCTTCCTGATAAGGTAAAAATCAAATAAATACGGGTGCAGACCTAAATTAGAACCTGCTGTTTCTTGTTCATCTAACTTTCTGCTTCCCAAACTGAAGACATGTAGCTCAAATATTCACTTAGATTGATAAATTCGTCGGGTTTTAAATTGTCCGTCCTAATATGTAAATGCAAAACCGCGGAGCCCTCTACGTCTCCGTTACATCACATATGCTGCGTTCGCGTGAAATCGGATTTCCCATGAATAAACACGGCGCAAAGTTTAAAATCAATTTAAAATCAAAATTAAATATATTTATAAGTTTGTTTGCAAAAATGAACATAGTTCAATGAAAAAACATATATATGTAGTGCAATATGATGCATAGTTACAAGATGATGTCAGCGCAGCTTTAAGCAGTACTAACATAGAACTAAGACTTTTATAAACTGAGCCTGTGTTGTTGCTTTTTTTTTTTCTGCTTTTGAAGCTTATCATGCAGCTCTGCAGCTGGGTCAGGATCCCACTAATGACTGCCCAGACCGCCAGCGCACCGTTCGCACCGTCATCCAGAAGAGAGGCATCAATGAGCCTGTGCTGGGTGTAGAGTACAAAAATCGCAAAATTACCATTCAGAACAGTAAGTATTAAGTTTGAGCCCAACAAACTTTTATAATCAAAAGACTTGATTGTTTTTATCATGTTTATCCAACATAGTACAGTAGTAGAAGGTCATACAAATACAAAAAAGACTGGTTTTGCACAGAAGGGAGTATTTTCTTACCATTTAACTGCAAAGATTTAAGTTATAAAAATAGACATGCTTGCTAATGAGCCATTTTCTGTCAACAGAGGCTGATTTAGTCATAAATGAGGTGATGTGGTGGGATAACGGCATGTATTTCTGCACCATCAATGCTGCTGGTGACACAACAGGAGACTCGGATCGTGAAATCCGACTCATTGTGTTTCGTAAGTTTTCTCCTGTAGCTGTGTCACATTCACAGTGAATGCATGGCTCGTATTTGTTGTGGTATCAGTGATGGTGTGTTCATGTTCCCTAATCCAGACTGGCTGACCGTGCTGCTGATCATCATCGGCTTCCTCCTGCTCATCCTGCTGTTTTGCATATGCTGCTGTCAGTGCTGCCCGCAGAAGTGCTGCTGCTACGTCCGCTGCCCGTGTTGTCCTCGGACGTGCTGTTGTCCAGAGAAAGGTACAGGAAAGGCTTGTTTACATCCAGTCATCAGGAGGAAGCAGAGGCAGAAACCTGATGCTGGAGCTATAATCAATCAAACTTTCTTTTTAAAGCACATTTTGTAAAGTAAAGTGTAACACAAAGTGTTTTACAGCAAGGAAAAACAAAAAGTTA
Organism: Garcialebias charrua; assembly: GCA_038048925.1. NCBI lineage: Eukaryota > Metazoa > Chordata > Actinopteri > Cyprinodontiformes > Rivulidae > Garcialebias > Garcialebias charrua. The sequence continues at coordinate 11,087 of JBBPBX010002266.1, read as the reverse complement.
GACAAAAAAAGCTCTAAGCAGAAACATGTAGAACTGTAATAAGTTGTAAAACAATTAAAAATAATGACGGTAAGATGAGGGTCTGAAAGAAATTAAACAAAAGTGACTGATGTTAAAATTGTCACATTTATATGTGTGAATAGTAACAGTATGAATTCACATCTATAAAACAAAAGTAATGAAACCAATGCACCAATTATAACAGAATAAGTAAATAAATGTAATAGAAAAAAATAAAAAGTACATTTATTTCCATTAAAACTAGACACCAGGGTATACAACTAAGTAAATTATACTTCAATAAAAAGTTTAATTTAAACGTACGATAAATCTAACTACAATAAACACAAGACTCACAAAAGTATGTGAATAAATATTTTGACTAAAAGTCAGATTGAACAAAGAAGTCTTGAGTTTGCTTTAAATCATCAACACTTTCAGGTCTTCTCAAGTTCCACAGACGAGGGCCAGAACAAGAAAACGGTGCCGCCTTAAACAAGTAAAAGCTCTGCATTTAAATACCCTGATGCATGCTCAATAATCCAGGTAGAAAAATCTAAAAAATCTAAATCTGGTCCTCTGTACATTCAAAACAAAACAAAAAAAACCAAAGCAAAAATAATTGTAGAAACGTTTCGTCTTTCGTCCGAAAGACTTCCTCAGTCTGAACGAAACATTTCTACAAATTTTTTTTTTTTTTTTGAATGTCCAGAGCACCAGACTTAGCTTTTTTAGACTCTGCATTTAAATTTTCACCAAGGTAAAAGTATGAAAGTATTTTAGGCTTGTTCCTACAGTAAACATGTAAAGTCCCAGTGGTATTTAATTCTAATTCATCCACTTATAAACCTCAAGTTGTTTGGTCATGTTCATAATCCTGAGGCGTCATAGAATTATTATCTTTGTTTTGAAGTAAATATAGAATAGAATATATCTTTATTGGCATATTTGCACCAAGGTACAAAACAGTGCTATTGGCGCGCGCACCATCCTAAGAGGGACGTACGCACGGAAAGCCGCAGCAATAATTAAATCGCGCCGCCGGACAATCAGATATGGAAAAAAAGGAACGTGCAGTGGGATAATCATTGGTATTCAAAAAAGAATCTATCACATTTTGTCTTAGGACATTCTATGATAAAGTCAAAAAAACTACCAGCTCAGCACGGATAAAGACAAAGACATGTTGCATTTTGGTGGCGTAGCAGGGAGATAAGTCTGTGAGCAATCATTTCAGATAAGCACAGTCTGCAGATGGGCTCAGCCGGCTCCATCTGAATGCACACAGAGACCTCTGGGGGGGGGGGGCGACAGTTTTCCAACAGCTTCAGACTCCAGGAGAGGTTTGCAGTCAGCCTTTTTTCAAGGTTGCTTGTGTCCCGATTAGATTAGTTGCATTATTTATTTTTCAGGGCAGGCTACAGTGTACTCCGACTGCAGCCTTGAGTCCAGGTGCCGTCTGGGTCCAAATCGCCGAATCATGTGAGGTTTCATTCAATCCGAGCTACAGGTCCCCGTCTGCCCCCTGATGTAGCCCGGTCGGCTGTAAACGAGTCCCAAACCGCACTGCAGGTCCGCGGCTGTCCACCACTGTTCCCATCGTGCGATTCAGCTCGAACAACAGCTGGTTCATTGAGGTCACAGCCCGGATCAAAGAATCTTGTTGAGCAGGAAGTTTCGCCAGCGCGTTGATCGCCGCGGTAGTCTTCCTCAGCTTCCAGTAGCAGAACCCTCCGCCTAAGCCAAAAAGCAGAGCACCTGCTACCATAATTCCAATTATCCACAGATCTTCCACGTCCTCGACTGAAAGAACGGTCAGACACATTAACTTCCACTCGCCCCACGAGTCCATAATGTAGCCCACCGCATGCGTGTCGAGGGGGCACGCCGGTTCTCCTGGTCCGGAGCGCTTCGTGGAAAAAATTTTATCGATAGAGGAGACAGCCCACGCAATTAAATCCATTTCCAAATTACTTCGAGTGAGCACTGAAGAGTTACAGACGAGACAAAAATGCAAAAGCAGGGAGGAGGAAAACTTTAGGAGAGGAGCAGAAAGAGCAGCGACCTGCTTTGACCTGCTTCGCCAAGAGCCGGAAACTAACTCCATTCACAAAACTACAGAGCAATTTGTTTTTCAAATTTCTGAATATTATTGTTTTTTTGTTGTTTTTAATTTTACAATAATTAAACAATTTAACCATTGAAAATATTTTAGATGTTTTACAGATGTTAAAATGATTTGTATTACAGCAGTCAAATCAAAGTTTAGTAATAACACTTAGTAGTTAGGAAGCAGCAAAAAATATAAGTATTCAAGTTAAATTTAATTAAGGGGAGCGGTGGTGCAAAGGCTAGAGAGGGTGGGCCTGAAATCGGAGGGTCGCTGGTCAACTCGGGTTCAACTCCCCGGACAGACAACATCAAAATATGGGTGGAAAAGGTGAAACACCCACACCTGCCTCCACCCTCATTTGTCCCACTCTGGGCCCATGAGGGGTCCGAGATGGGGTAGAGGCAGTATTTTTCCCAGCACTTTCCAATAACACCACTAATTTTTGCACCGGTCCCTCTGTTGCCGGTTACCCACTGCACCGGTGTCGGGCGGCTGAAGCGGCCGGTTTACATTCAAAGTCTATGGGGAGACGCGTGGAGTCGCGGCGAACCGTGAAGCAGCGCGTTTTGAGTGATTGAAGCGCCGCGGCGGCACGCTGCAGTTCCTTTCCACGCACGCGCGCGTCCAAAGCAACCTACGCGTCGAGCCGCCAACGTTATAAAATTTGATCTCTGGTGGCTCGACGCGTCCAGCAAACAGTCGGAAGAGCCTCTGCTATGCGACAACGGGACTTTTTTTTTACTTTTTAAACTTACCCGATGGAGCCTCCATGAATTGGAACCAAACTCCGGTAAGAAACTTGGCATTTTAACCAGTTACAGCTGTCCACTCCAGCGTTTGATCACCCCAAACATCAAAAAAACGTTTTAATCTCACCTCAAGAGGTGAAAAGACTGTCGGAGCTGCAGTAAACACAGCAACTGACCCGGAAAACGAGCTAGACCCCCTCCCCTCTGCCACCCCCAGTGCGCGTCATCAGACGGTCTCCAGTGGCTATGTGGGGACGTGACAAGCGGCCAAAAGGGGGCGGCAGGAGCGTTCTGACAAGTTTGGTGGGGACCAGGCATAAGACTGAACTCTTGGAAATAATGTTCCTTCCTGACCTTTGTTCCCCTGTTCTCAACTTCACCTTTTGAACCAAGCCATCATTACCAACCACTGTTTCCACAACATGACCCAACTGCCACCTATTTCTTGGGAGAAGATCCTCCTTGACAATTACAACATCATTTAGCTTTACCAGCCGACTCAGGATCTGAAAGTCCCCGGTTCGATTCCCAGTCATTGCACATCTCGTGGTGTCTCTGAGCAGGACACTTTATCCCAATTGCTCCCCGAGCAGCTTTCAATAGCTGCCCACTGCCCCACTTGAGTGTATCCCAGGTGCGATGGGTTAAATACAGAGAGCCAATTTTGCCATGACACAATACATTATTATGAGCAACCCCCACCCCCCAGCTACTCCCTGGGCGCCTCATGGCAGCTCTCGGCTTCACATTTGTAATGGGAAAAATGCAGACAATTAATTTCCCCATTGGGGATTGATAGAGAACAATAACAATAATAAATAAATGTTACCTTATTTGTCACTGTGTCTCTTATTCCTGCTTTTCTCCCTTTACCTGCTTCCTCTGGGATCAATCCTCGAAAGCATGGTCTTTTTTCACTATGCAGACGATAGATCTATATTCCACTAAAAAAGAAAGATGCCCCCTCAGTTAGGCCACTTCTGTTGTGTCTTGAAGACATCAAAGCCTGGATGTATTTAAACTTTTTTTTTTTAATTTTAATGTAAGGAAAACGGAAGTGATGGTGTTTGGTCCTAGTGGCTCTTGTGAACCTTGCCCTGTTGATCTGGGTCCTCTGACACCACATGTAAAGAAAACAGTTTCTAACTTGGGTTTTAAAATGGACAGTGATTTTAAATCAGATTCCCAGATTGGAGTTTATCACCTCAGACAGCTAAGGTGAAGCCCATTCTTACAAAACAGCAGCTGGAAACAGTAATCCATGTCTTCATCACCTCTCGGCTGGATTACTGTAACGCTCTTTACCTTGGAGTCAGCCAGTCCTCCCTCAGACGTCTCCAGTTGGTCCAGAACGCTGCTGCTCGGCTTCTAACTGGAGTTCATAAGAGGGAGCACATCACCCCCACTCTGGCTTCACTCCACTGGCTGCCTGTTCATTTTAGAGTTCATTTTAAGATTCTTTTATTTGTTTTTAAAAGTTTAAATGGTCTTGCTCCATCCTACCTCTCTGAGCTGCTTCACCCATACTCTCCTGCTCGGTGCCTCAGATCAGCTGATCAGCTGCTCCTGGAGGTGCCGAGGTCCAAACGGAGGCTCAGAGGGGACAGAGCTTTTTCTGTTGCTGCTCCAAAACTGTGGAACAATCTCCCTTTTCCCTTCAAACGAGCTCCTTCACTGTCCAGTTTTAAAACTCTTCTAAAAACACTTTTTTACTTCAGCACAGACTGAATTTGTTCTGCACTGTTTTTATTGTTTTTATTGATCTGAATGTTTTAACAACTGTTTTATTTTATGTGTTTAAACGTTCTTGATTATATGTGTACAGCACTTTGTTGCAGCTGTAGTTGTTTTAAAGAGCTTTATAAATAAAGTACAGTATTATTATTATTAATATTCCACATGATAGGTACAGATAGGTACCGGCAGTCCAAGTGGCATGTGGCTCGGGTGGTTGCTGAGGCAAAAACTCGGGCGTGGGAGGAGTTCGGAGAGGCCATGGAGAATGACTTCCGTACGGCTTTGAGGCGATTCTGGTCCACCATCCGGCGTCTCAGGGGGGGAAAGCGGTACGCGACCAACACCATTTATGGTGGGGATGGCGTGCTGTTGACCTCAACTCGGGATGTTGTGAGTCGGTGGGCGGAATACTTCGAAGACCTCCTCAATCCTACTGGCACGTCTTCCACTGAGGAAGCGGAGCCTGGGGACTTTGGGTCGGGCTCTCCAATCTCTGGAGCTGAGGTCACCGAGGTGGTTAAAAAGCTCCGCGGTGGCAGGGCTCCGGGGGTGGATGAGATTCGCCCTGAGTTCCTTAGGGCTCTGGATGTTGTGGGGTTGTGTTGGCTTACGCGACTCTGCAATATCGCGTGGACATCGGGGGCAGTTCCCTTGGATTGGCAGACTGGGGTGGTGGTTCCCCTATTCAAAAAGGGGGACCGTAGGGTGTGTTCCAACTATAGAGGGGATCACACTCTTAAGCCTCCCTGGTAAGGTCTATTCAGGGGTTCTGGAGAGGAGGGTCCGTCGGATAGTCGAACCTCGGATTCAGGAGGAGCAGTGTGGTTTTCGTCCTGGTCGTGGAACACTAGACCAGCTCTACACCCTCAACAGGGTCCTGGAGGGTGCGTGGGAGTTTGCCCAACCAGTTTACATGTGCTTTGTGGACTTGGAAAAGGCATACACGCTGGAGGGACTATGTTTCTCGGCTGGCCTGGGAACGCCTTGGGATTCCCCCAGAGGAGCTGCTCCAAGTGGCTGGGGAGAGGAAAGTCTGGGCCTCCCTACTTAAGCTGCTACCCCCGCGACCCGACCCCGGATAAGAAGAAGAGAATGGATGGATGGATGGATGGATATTCCACATGGTCTCAAGAATTAGATCCTTTTTTTTCATGCACTAATTTTGTGTTTATAAAACTTGTTGCACAGTGCTGCTGTTTGTGATGTGCAGAATTAATCTTTCTTTTGATCATGGATTTTAGCTGCCAGATTAATTGTGTACATTTTTTTGTTTGTTTCTTTGTTTAACTACTTTGGAACTTGATTTGCAAACCAGGGTAAACTAGTTGCCTATAATATAATTAAACAACATTTAAAATATTTATTTAGTGAATATGGAGTTCTGCTGTTGACAAAATAAAATGTGCATTGTGTCATTTTAAACTATAATTGTTTAGCTTTTTCTTTTCTTTACTGAAACATTTGTGTTTTTAATACCTAACTTTATGTTAAATTCGACTAGTTCTGTGCCAGTTTCCATCATTTGAAGCGTTCTCATCTCTGCTCCAATTTCAGTTGTGATGCAGCACCGGATGCTGAAAGAAACTCAGAAATTCATGGCTCCATGGATGAACGGTCAACCTATTTATACAAACATCAGCTCTAATGCCTCCTCCCAGG
>JBBPBX010002265.1:59140-83554 GCA_038048925.1 Garcialebias charrua | reverse complement strand
AAGTGAGGTTATACTGTACTTGTTTTATTTATTTTAAAAAATCCTAAAGTTGGCACACAGACGAGTAGAGTTGATGGAAAATCCTGCTCATACTCCACCATCAAACTTTACTTTTAGTTTATGTTTGTGTGTGTGTGTGTGTGTGGGGGGGGTCCTCTTGTCTTTTTTTTTTCACAAGAGCTTTATGTTTTAAAGAAATTTGACCTTTAAAGGGGACCACAGATGCAAAATTCACTTTTTAATGTTTTTTTTACTCAACTTTGGGTATTTACTTCATAAAAAAACAGTCCTTGTGCCAAAAAAATGCACCCAGTGGTTTATTTACTCTAAGTAGATTTATTTATTTTTGATAAATACACCAGGATTCACACTTCCTGCAGTTATTGACGTCACAGGCCGTAGCCAGAGCCGTATATATAGAGAGTTCTGACACTCTTTGAAGTCGCCAACTGGCAGTCAATCGTTCCAAACAACGGCCATGGAAACCTTGTGGAGCTGCGCCCTCTGGCGGCAACGGAGCGCTACTGCAGGCAGAGTCAGACTGTTAAACAGAGCATGGAACAAATCGCCCCCTCCATGACCCACGTGACTTCCGCATTCCATTCTTACAACGGATCTCTATGGAAGTGTCGCAACTCTCACTTTATATGGCTCTGGCCGTAGCCAATCACCTCAAACCTGAGTCCAGCCCCTCACCTAGCAACCCCTGGTTAGGCTCAACCCACTTCTGTATTAAACACATGACTGTTGTTTTTCATGATTTCATCTCATCTTTTGTTTATATGTTCTTAATTTCATGTGTACAGCACTTTGTTGCAGCTGTGTTTTTTTTAAATGGCTTTATAAATAAAGTATAATTGTTATTTTTATATTTTAGTTCAATTTTTAGTGTATTTGCGATCGCTCCCAACGCGCAGCCGTCAAAAATTAAACGAGCGGACCCCCGGCGTAGGGACCAGCGGCAACGGGACCCTCTTCTGGCGGATGGAGCGGAGCTTCAATTGTACAGCCTCGCTGCTGCCCTCGCAGCAGCCTCGCAGCAGCGAGGACCTTCTCCTTACTGATTAATTTACGGGAGACACTTGGTGAACTTTGTTGTCTTGACTGGAACAGCGATAACTCCCAAAATCTCCGCGTGCAACGAGCGAAGCTGGCGAACACCGGAAGAGGAACAAGCTAACATTAGCTTCGGATTCGGGTGGTCTCATGCTAAAAGGAGCAGCTAATTGCGGCGCGCTCAGACGGGTTTCGGTAAGTTATCTTAAGCTAGCACTAACAGTAAGTCAAATGAGTAATAAAAAAAGAGCTAATTTTAAAACAACAACACATTACAGATACTGGCTGTTACAGAGGGCGTAACAGATCGTTGAAGGGCGTGGACTTCAAGAAACCGGTCGTTCAAAACGAAAGTTAAAAATGGCAGAATTAAAAAGGGTATAATTAATTATCTAAGAATTATTTTGTGTATTAAAATGAATTAATATTGTCAAGATAGCACACAGACATAACATAAAAAATTTAAATACCTATATGTGGTCTCCTTTAAAATGCAATAATAATAATATTGAATAAAAATTATACATCTTTATAATGCTCTTTTTTTGTCTGAGGTAAAGGTTTTTCCATGGACTCAAAGACGGAGGAACATTTGCACAAAACTGAGTTAAGTTGACCATTTTTAAAACATCAGCATTTTTTCATGTTGGTTTATGTTCTCATATTTCTTACACAATTTCTTATGTCTTTTTATGTTTTGAGTTTGAAGAATATTTTTTGACATACACTGGACTGCCTGCCAGTATTTGATTATTTCCTCTGAAATTAAGTACCGTATTCACCGGAGGAAAATACGCTCCGGTGTTTAATACGCTTTGTCCAATTATTAACAATAAACAAGAAAAAAACGTACACAATACGCCCCGGTGTTTAATACGCGTCATCACCACGCGACGCGTCAGCGCCTCATTTGCCCTAATCAAGATGGCGGCGACAGAAGCAAGCGAGTACGAAGATCTTCACAAGGAAACACGGTAAAACAATTATTTCTTTGTGAGAAAAAATATATTTCTTAGCTGACTTAATAGTAGACGTACTCCTGAGTTTAACGAAATGTTCAAATCAGCTGGATTTAAAAAAAAAGTTTGCTGATTTTTATGCAGGCGCCAGGCGGGTCAAACCGGACGCTTTGTTTCTTTAAATTTAGCTAAATAAACGCTTAAAAATATATTTCTTACCTCACTATAGCAGACGGGCTCCTGAGCTGAACCAAATGTGAAATCAGCTGGATTTAAAAATCTGCGGTGTGGTTTATGAGTGGTATCTTGCAAACAAAAACAGCTACATCCACAGCAGGGAGCGGGCAGCGACAGAGTCATCAGTCCGACCAAAGGAGTCTTTTTTCGGACACAGCAAGTAGAAACTTCTGGAAGTGGCCCCTCTTCCTCTTCACTCTCTGAGTCCTCTGCTGGCTGCTGCCTACAGCGCCCGTATAGCGGCCGAAACTGGTACTGCACCATTTTCGCCAAAAATGAAAAACGAAGAATCAGAGCGAAAAATGAGTCTAAAAATATGGGAAAAAATCCATAAATAATACTCTTCAGTGTTTAATACGCTGGACATTCAAATGAGCAAAAATACTGCGTATAATACACCGGCGAATACGGTACACTACATAAAAACAAGAATTGGGTAAAACTTGATCATTTATTTTTGTAGAACTAGCACTTATGCACAGTAATGAACTTTAGGGCTGTTTCAAGGGCTAATTAGACCCTAAATTCTCTAAATGACAAAAACAGCACAGGCAAACAAACTGTCCTCTAATCGTCACAATTGGTGGGATTTGTGTCAGGAAATAGGCAGTGGAAGTCTGTGTCTTGTTAATGATTCCCACGGGGGTTAAAGCAGACAGAGTGGACTGTTAAAGGCTGGAGATAAGGCACCGAAACAGACTTAGTGGCACTTCGAAGGCTGATTTGTGGTTTCAGATCGAGTCAAAGGGGTGTTCTGATTGAGGAAAAGATAAAAGTGTGGCCACAGCCGTTTGCTTAAATAAAAATGTGGAACCTACTTGGTGTGGCTGTTTGCTTTAGCTACTCATAATCATGTTGTTCATTAGCAAAATGCCTTAGAAATAACTAATTGATCATTTGTCCATAAACTATTAGATAGAAACACTTTTATGTTAAGCTAAACTAACAACTGAGATCATATTAATAAGGTCAGATAACTTGTGTTAAAGGTTTAAATATATTGAGTTTATAAAAGAACAGTATAATGTGTTAACCTGTACTGTAAGCAGAATGTAAGAGCAGTAAGTTTTCCTCTGGATCTTAATAAGCGTGATGTGAGAGAGGCCCATTTTTGGCCTCTGAATCCAATAGTAGCGTGTAATTACCTTTAAGACCTTTTCCCTATGCTAAAGGATTAACCATAATCCATAACAAAGCCATAACTGTGCTACACTACGTTAATTCCATTCAGATGCATGCAACACACAGTTCCATGTGTAGGATGCTGCCTATCTTTATCTTTCCTCCTGTTTGTTTCCTTCACTCTGCTCACTCATGTTTTTTGTTTCAAATACTGTAGAAGTTGAAAAGCACTTTGAGATTTTCATTAATGAAAAGTGCGTTATAAATTGAATTCATTATTATTACTGTATTATTATTATTAAAAGTTTTATTTCCCTCTGGCTGTAACGTAAGGATTGGAAGACAGGTTTTTTTTTTATGTGTATGGAGAAAAAATGAGAGTGGGGAAGAACAATGAGAAGGGTGCTGAGGATTAATATCCTCAAAGGAAGGGTCCATGGGAGCAAAGGTGCTGTAGACTTGAAATAGGGTTTAATATCCTGCATTTACTGCGTATGACGATGGGAACCTTTAGTCTGTGTTCTTTGTTGATATGGTCTTTGGAGAAAAGTGATGAAGCCATAACATTTTCTGAGTATATACACATATAATATCATGAGCCTGACAGTATGTCAATATTAGGATATAACCATATATAATAATAATTATTATTATTTTTTTTTTCTTCTTTCGGCTTTTTTTTCCCCTGCGTTAGGGGTCGCCACAGCGAACTAGTCGCACGAAGATTTGGCAGTTGTTTTTACGCCGGATGCCCTTCCTGACACAACCACAGACCACCGAGCAACCACAGCCCTCTGTGTGGAGCAGAGAGCTGCTATCTAGGGTTCCCGGGGGAGCAGATGGTGTGGGTTAAGGGCCTTGCTCAAGGGCCCAGAGTGGGGCAGATGAGGGTGGAGACAAGTATGACCGCTTCACTTATCCCACCCACATCTTTGATGTTGTCGGTACCGGGGCTTGAACCGGCGACCTTCCGATCACAAGCGCACCTTCTTAACCTCTGCGCCACCACTCCCATATATAATAATAATAATAATAATTAATTCAATTTATAACGCACTTTTCATTACTGAAAATCTCAAAGTGCTACACATATATTGAATGCTACACACATTCATAAACCGGTGGCGGCAGACTACCATGCAAGGTGCTTTCCAGTCCTACCGGGAGCAACTCAGGGTTAAGTGTCTTGCCCAAGGACACAACGACACATGGTGCGGGTCCCGGGAGTCGAACCGCCAACTTTCCGATCGGGAGACGACTGCCATTACCACTACACCACGGCCGCCCCTATATATATGTTATAGATATAATAATATAGTATTAGTCTGGTATAAGAGTGGAGGAAGGAGTACTGTATACAGGTCGACTACATTCTGTGCAAAGGAATCTGAGGGAGATTGGGGACTGTAAGGTTGTGGCAGGGGAAAGTGTGGCCAGACAGCATCAGATGGTTACAGCATCGGATAGTCGTGTGACTGTTGTTGACCGCTGTTGTTGAATAACTGTTGCTGTGAAGAAAAGAAAGAGTAAAATCAGAGAAAAGAAGATTGTTGTGAGAAATTCAGAGAGGAGCTGTTAAAAGCTCTAGGTGTTAAGAAAGAGCTTTCAAATGACTAGGCTACTACAGCAACAGTAATTAGAGAGACAGGTAGGAAGGTACTTGGTGTGTCATCTGGACAAAGAATAGATGATAAGGAAACCTGGTGGTGGAATATTGAAGTGCAGAAAGCTGTTCATAGAAAGAGGTTAGCCAAAAAACAATATGACAGTAGCCGTGTTTCCATCAAGGTTTCTAGATGCGCATTTTGAAGCATCGCATCAGAAAAGCTGAATGGAAACGGCAAAATGTGATTTAACTTCCCCTAATTCGCCCCAAAGTTGATACGCTCGCTTGAGGTGGTTTTTGGGGGTTTCGAAACAGAGCTGATGCGCAAAACGACAGATGGAAACAGATTTGCCGACTCAGTTCTGCCGTAGCGAACATTTACGTCATGTGACTGATCAGCTGTTTCCGCTCCGGACAACATGTAACATCGCTAAAACTAGTTGGCATGACAGAATAAATACAACTTGCCCGATAGCAACACATACCTGAAATATTCTCTCCATTTTGACGAGATGTGTGGCCGGGTTCTGTTTTCAACCGCTACTTCCTGTTTACTGTAGACATGCGTAACGCTGACGTCTGACGTAATGACGCTGACGTCTGACGTAATGACGCTGTGCGTGGCCCGGTAGATGCGATTCAAGCCAGTTGATGGAAACACTTCTGCTTCGCATTAATTTGTATTTACATATTTGCGAGATTTCAAAAATTAGCTCAAAATTTGAAATGAAAATAGATGGAAACACGGTTAGTGAGAGGACGGAAGAGAGGAGACAGGAACAAAAGGAGATGGGACGTAGAGCAAAGAGTGAGGTAGCTAAGCCAAAGCAGAAGGAGGGTGATGAGTTGTATAAGAGGCTAGACACTAAAGAGGGTGAGAAGGACCTGTACCAATAGCCTATATGCCACGGGCTTCCGTTCCAGCACCTCCGCAGTCATTACACAGACGGCGCACTTCCGGTTAGCGGGAAAGACACGAACATAAATGACTAAATACAATTAATAAAACATCGGCATACACACCAATAACAACTCTATACACATATAAAACCATATAAAATTATGGCGACGTTCCCCCTACGGATAGCCGCGATAAATGTTCGCCGAAACCCCCCCGCGGAACAGCTGTTCCCACCGGTGGGCGGACACAACGGTACTCACGTGTAGTGCCGGTAGCGCGCGGCCGCTTCCCGTTTCGGGTCGTTGTCATGGTTTGCTACTAGGAGCTAACGCTAACAACAACGGAGGTGGATGGGAACCGGAAGTGGCGGGTAGGTGTTGCATTTTGCCGGAAGTACGTCACGCCCCCCCCGTGGCATATAGGCTATTGGCAAGGCAGAGGTATCAGGCTGGAAAGGTTGTGCAGCAGGTTAGGCTTGTTAAAGATATGAATTGTAATGTTCTAACAAGTGAGGAGGGTGTGACGAGAAGATGGAAGGATTACTTTGAGGAGCTAATGAATGAAAATAATGAAAACGAAAGAAAAGTAGAGGTCATAGAAACTGTCGACCAGGAAGTGGGAAAGATTAGTGAGGGTGAAGTCTGGAAAGCTCTGAAAAGAATAAAGAAGGGGAAGGCAGTAGGACCTGATGACTACCAGTGGAGGTTTGGAAATGTCTTGGAGAGATGGCAGTGAGGTTTTTGACTTTTATTTTTATTTTTACGAGAGACCTGTTTTAAACAAAGAACACAGATGAGGTACAGACAACAATAGACAATCATAAAAAGCATATAAAATGAAAAGTAAATAGATGAAATTGTATAAAAACAAAACATCTACATTATAAAGCAATGTAAAATGCTAAACACAGGAACATGTCTGTGTTGGCTTTTGCCATGAACTTAGCAGTTGTATAAAATCCCTTAGAGAGGTCATGGTCGAGAGCTGCAGATCTTGTTGCAAGGTGTTACAGGTTACAGGAGCGGAGTAAGAGTAGGCCCTTTTGCCTAGTTCGGTCCGCACTGAAGGTACACTGCAAATACCATATTTTCTGGAATATAGGTCGCACCTGAATATAGGTCGCATTGTCCAATTATTGCCAAAGAACAGGAAAAAATCCACATATAGGTCGCACCTGAATATAGGTCGCACCTACGTCAAAATGTGGACCGTGTTTAACTCTGCTGCAAATGTCTCTTCCACAGGAACGCACAGCAAGGCTTTTAAGAAGATTAACACTTAAAAACAATTATTTGTTTGATAAAAATTATAGCAAATATGTGTCTGAGCTGAACTTTTCTTTAATAAATGAATAATTTTAGCAGGATAAACACCTAAAAAAATATATTTGTTAGCTGACATTATTGTAAGAGTGTGTCTCAGTTTAATTTTTGTTAATAAATGATTACAAATCAGCTTATTTTATAAAAAGCCATAAATAGGTCACACCTGAATATACCGTATTTTTCGGATTATAGTTCGCACCTTTTTATGGTTTTTTTCAAGGCTTGCGACCTATAATCCGATGAGATCTATTTATGGATTTTTTTCCATATTTTTAGACCAATTTTTGACTCAGATATCAGCTTTTTTCACTTTGGCAGGAAAATTGTGCAGTACCACTTTCAGCCACTAGGGGCGCTGTGGCGCTGTGCAGTACCACTTCCAGTGGAGTACACCGACCCAAGAAGAAGAAGAAGACCGTTTCCAGCTGCATGTGTCCCAAAATAAGCTCCTGTGCTCGGACTGACTGTGTGCCTGCTGGCCTGGATGTAGCTGTTAGCTCTGTGTTTCTTAGCTGGTTTTTTTGCAAGATAAGTCAAGAACCACTCAGCGGATTTTTCTGAAACTTACAGAATGGAATCACAGTGTGGACGTTTACAAGTGAGTACCGGTAGCTTTATTAGATGTTTGAGATTAAAATAAAATAAAAACGATCTTTTAGCTTAGCTTTTTGTTAGCTTGTGGCTGTTGTTCTGTTTACCGGTATGTTAGAAATAGCTTCAAAACCACTCTGTGTATATTTTTTCTGCTTACAGAGTTTAAATTATAAGACATTAATGTACGTAACGATGGTCTATAGAAAATATTTGACTTAAAATTCGATTTTTTATTCAGTGTTCTGTGTGGCGGACTTCCCGTGAGCATTAGTTTTTTATCGGTGTTCTTCTAAATGGCTTCAAAACCACTCGGTGTATATTTTTTCTGCTTACAGAGTTTAAATTATAAGACATTAATGTACGTAACGATGGTCTATAGAAAATATTTGACTTAAAATTCGATTTTTTATTCAGTGTTCTGTGTGGCGGACTTCCCGTGAGCATTAGTTTTTTATCGGTGTTCTTCTAAATGGCTTCAAAACCACTCGGTGTATATTTTTTCTGCTTACAGAGTTTAAATTATAAGACATTAATGTACGTAACGATGGTCTATAGAAAATATTTGACTTAAAATTAGATTTTTTATTCGTGTTTTCTGAGAGGCGGACTCGTCTTGTGTTAGCTTCTGTTAGCTTCTATTCATGTTATAAATTGCTCCGAAACCAATAGGTATATAAGAAAGTTCATACTCAATAATCCAGGTATCAAATCTGATAAGTCTCAATCTGGTCATCTTCGACTAAAAGAAACTGTCCAGATGACCAGATTGAGACTTATCAAATAGGTATATACAGTGCTTTAAGTGAAACAAAATAAGTGCCCGTACCCTCCCTAATGTCATAATAATATGCATACCTGCAAACTCAGAAGGGATGAAAAAGGTGACAAACGTTGCGCCAANTAGTATAAGTATATTTATTTCTGCTTACAGAGTAATTATAAGGCTCTAATGTACTTAACTATGTCCTGGAAAAAACATTTGACATAAAATTCGATTTTTTTATTCGTGTTTTCTGAGAGGCGGACTCGTCTCGTGTTAGCTTCTGTTAGCTTCTGGCAGACATTAGCAGCAGAGCTAAACACTCGGTCCATATTGCCGGGTTGACTCAGCGGTCACGCGGCGCGTCAGCAGTGGATGACGCGTTACGTCGGCGGTGACGTAGGTGCGACCTATATTCCGGTGCAACCTATTTATGGATTTTTCCAATTTTTTGGCAATAATTGGACACTGCGACCTATGTTCCGGTGCGACCAATAATCCGGAAAATACGGTAGGTCGCAGGGCATGCAAAAATGATAAAAAGCCGCAACCTATATTCCGGAAAATATGGTAATTATGTCCCAAGAGTGCACACTGTAGCTGTAAGAAACAAGTTCTGACTGGGAGCAAAGTGCAAACTGGGGTCTCGGCAAGGAGTGCGAGTAGGAAAATACAGTTTTGTCAACTACGTCAGTGAGATATAGTTTCTTACTTCTTAAAGACTATAAACCAGGCTTATGTCTCTGAAAGAGATTTACCAGTTTTTCCTTGATATTTTTTTAAGCCAGCGCAATATTCTGTCCATTTTCCTTTGGGATTCTTTCAGTGATTGTTGAATGAACTCCTCCTGTCATGAAAGATATGTGTCACATGAAGCTCATTGACAAATGGTCATAGCATCAGGTATAACGGCCTCATGCTGCCCATAAATAATACCACCCTCTCAACTGTTTAAAGCTCAAGGGATGTTAGTTGTTTAAAAATGATGATGAGAAAAATCAGTCTAATTAGTCAGCTGACAAATCAGCTGTTCTGCCACTATCGCCGTCCTGATGAATAATTGTTTCGATAACGTGTCCTGCTGTGAACACGCGTGAGAATTGTTGAGAGGGGCCTATTTTCACTGGTTGAGGAAAGCCTGTTGTAGGTCACCTCTGTGATAGCTCCATCTCTCCTTATCACCCCTTCATTCTGTCTATCTGCCCTTGCCCATCACTCAATCTCTCCCCTCACTTGTTTTGCCATTCACTCACCTTTCCAATGTTTGTCTCCACTTCAGACATTGCATCTCTTGCCCAAGGTTATCACACATCAGCTACTCAAACAGTCTACGTATTTGTTTTTTTTACCAGTTCTAGACCACCACAAAATATCAAAGTCCTTTTTTTTAAAGTTGCATTATTGCTATCGCATGGCCTAAATATTCCACCCACTCACACAAGCACATAAAACCATATGAGCACACATTGCCACAAAATGTTGAGTGTCAGCTGGCTTGCATCACATCAGAGACTGATTGGGAAAATGCCTGTGCCCTCAGTGCACTGCCTCCTCCATGCCCGGGAGCTAATTAATTTCCCACATTGAGCATGTCCCACCATAAAGTGCTCTCCCTTCTTGTGTCACACTCAATCTGTTCCTCTTCCCTTGTGTGTCTTTCCACCAAGCCTAGTTGATTTCAGTTCCACCAGCATTTGATAGCCATAGATCAAAACGTCTAGGCAAAAAGCAAAGCCTTGTTGAACTGCTGCCCTTTTAACTTTTACCATCTTCCTCTTTTACCTTTTTGCTTTTCTTGTATTTGCATATTTTATTTTACTTGAAAGATGTCTTTTTTACATTGATTCAAGTCCACAGCTCATCAGAACTAAAGATGATCAGTGCCTCTTCTTTGATTTACTTCCTACAACCTTAAAGCGTCACTGACATGATTTTTTTACTATGCATAAAATTGCTCAAAATATATATATTTTATCATTCAACTATGTTCGTTTTTGCAAACAAAATGATAAATCAATTTAATTTTGCTTTAAAAGTGATTTTAAACTTTGCGCCGTGTTTATTCCCAGGAAATCCGATTACACGCGAATGTAACATCTGTGACGTAAAATTGGGCAGAGGCAGTCTGCGCATGTCTGTTGCTCGCCTGCAGATCGCGCTTTTTTGTTTGTTTTTTACTTGAAAAATACCGTTACGTTGTGTCGCATTTGGGTGTTCTAATATCATCAGTGAACAAGTGAGCCTTTTCACTTTCCCAAAAGATGAAATACTTCTTCGAGACTGGACTAAACAAACAAAGCTGTCCCCTTCTGAGCTCCCCCCTCACCTGAAGGTGAGTCTCATACGGCGGCAGACCTAAATTAGAACATGCTGTTTCTTGTTCCATCACCCGAACTATTTTCGGCTTCCCAAACTGAAGACAAATAACTCAAATCTTCACATAGATTGCTAAATTTGTCGGGTTTTAAATTGTCCGCTATTAAAGAGACCAGAGCCCTCTGCCCTATTTTACGTCACAGATGTTGCATCCGCGTGTAATCGGATTTCCCGTGAATAAACACGGCGTAAAGTTTAAAATCACTTTTAAAGCAAAATTAAATTGATTTATCATTTTGTTTGCAAAAACGAACATAGTTGAATGATAAAAGATATATATTTTGAGCAATTTTATGCATAGTAAAAAAATCATGTCAGCCACACTTTAAAGTTGTTTTTATCTTACAACACAGAGCAGCACCAAAGCAACAGCAACTTTTTTTGTTTTCTATCTCCCATGTGTTTGAACTTTAAGGGCTTTAACATGTTTGCTCAAATAGTTTTCACCCATTTACCGGTAGGTGGAGAACTTTAAAAATGAGGGTGTTCAAGCAACAAAATCAGGTTAAAGGAGACCACAGATAGGTTTTTAAATTTTTTATGGTATGTCTGTGGGCTATCCAGACAATGTTCATTCAATTTAATACACAAAATAATTCTTAGATAATCAATTATACCCTTTTTAATTCTGCCATTTTTAACTTTCGTTTTGAACGACTGGTTTATGATAATGAGCTCTCATGGTCACGCCCTTCAAAGATCTGTTTACATTTACTCCGCCCTCTGTAAGAGCCAGTATCTCTAATCTGTTGTTGTTTTAAAATTAGCTCTTTTTTTATTACTCATTTGACTTACTGTTAGTGCTAGCTTAAGATAACTTACCGAAAGCCGTCTGCGCGCGCCGCCATGAGCTGCTCCTTTTAGCCCGAATCCGATGCTAAAAATAGCTCGTTCCTCCTCCGCCCTTTTATGTCCGCTCGTTGCATGCAGCGCTTTTGGGAGCGATCTCTGCTTCAGTCCAGACACATACACAAAGTTCACTGAGTGTTTCCAGTTAATTTATCCGTATGAGGCAACCTCTGACCGGACCCCACGCTCCTCAAAAGCTATCAGCTCTCAGCCAGCTCCCGCCCGCAGATGGTCTCTTCGCCGGCGGTCTGCACGTTGCAGCTCCCAGCCAGCTCCCAGCCGCAGATGGTCTCTTTGCCGGCGGTCTGCTCGTTGCAGCTCCCAGCCAGCTCCCGCCGCAGATGGTCTCTTCGCCGGCGGTCTGCTCGTTTTCCGTCTGCCGGCTGCTCGTTGGGAGCGATCGCTAATACGCTAAAAATTGAACTAAAACGTAAAAATAACAATTATACTTTATTTATAAAGCCATTTAAAACAACCACAGCTGCAACAAAGTGCTGTACACATGAAATTAAGAACATTTAAACAAAAGATGAGATGAAATCAGGAAAAACAACCGTCACGTCTATTATACTGAAGTGGGTTGAGCCGCACCAGGGGTTGCTAGGTGAGGGGCTGGACTCAGGTTTGAGGTGGGTTGCAGAGCCCTAGAGAGAGAGAGTTCCGACACTCTTTGAACTCGCCGACAGGCGGTCACGTGGTTCATGTAGCTCTCAATTGTTCCAAACAGCTCGTCGCTGTCAGTCAATTTGAGCAGCTACTGGCGCAACATGACACAAAAAAACGACTTTTCTTACTTTGTCCAGCGTTTTTCAGTAATTATTGAGCCGTAACAAACTGACATTCCTTCTACCATTCTCCTCTTTATTTCTTATCCTGCAGTTCCACCTAGTGGCGTGAGCACTACACTATGCATTTTTTCTTAAAGACCGTGTAAAGTGAATTTCAATATTTTCTTCAATAAACATTATAAATGTCATAATTGTAATCTTGTAAATGAGTAAAAAGTCTCAAAATTGTAGCTCAATTAATTTTGGAGTTATAGAGCAAACTGTGTATAAAGATATTTCTGTTTCAGGATTTTTTAGGCGTGTTTTAAATGTGACCGAGTTTCGTCACGCGGTCTTCTTAAGTATAGCCCCACCCCCTGCAGCTCCAGCCGTATAAATTCGCCTCGGTGGAGCCGTTCACTCGCGAATCGCAGATAGCATCAGATAGCAATAGCATAGATATTTTGTTCATTGTTAGCTAGCTAATCAATTATGCCTCGTTCGTGCATCTTCCCTGGATGTCGCAATGGTCAGGGCACCCGTACAAATCATAACGTGTTTTTATACCGCGTGGTTTTATACCGAGTATCTGTAATGCCTGGATAGGTCAATGGATAAAGCGTTCGCCTTCCGTCCCAAACCTTATGGGTTCAATTCCCGCATGGTACAACTTTTTTTTTTTTATTTAATTCATTCCAGATTAAAAACACACAAGAAAACTATTTACAAAAACAGCGTAACTCTTGGAAAAAGTAGCTGCTGTTACAGCCAGAACTCAGATAAAAACAGAGCAGGTTTACTGGCTCTGCTGTACCTGTCTGCCTCTCCACACACAGCTCAGCTGCAGGCCGCAGTACTGCGCTGAAACCACGCCCACGCGCTGACACGCCCCCACCGTTTCAGACCAAGGGAAAATTATGTTTTTTCATTATTTTTGAGACTTAATTTTATAAGGTAAACAATGTTTTTAATCAGTCAGATTGATATGGGTGATTAATAACACATATTTATGCCGTGTGACAAACTAAAACCACACATTGAAATTTACTTTACATGGTCTTTAAGCATTTTTAGACGTTTTAAACGCTTCACAAGGGCAAAAGAAAATTGTATTGTCGTCAACTTACCGGAGAAAACACGTCTGAAACATCAAGAATGAACTACGTTTGATGCTAGCAGCGTTGCTGTTTGGAACAGTTTAGTGGAACAAATCGCCCCATAGATATCTTATGAATCGCCCTCACCATGACCCACGTGACTTCCGCATTCCATTCTTACAATGGGAGTCTATGGAAGTGTCGGAACTCTCTCTTTATATGGCTTTGGTGGGTTGTGGCTGCGGTTTGTGACGTCACAAACCGCAGGATTTGAAAACAAAGTGTTTCTATCAAAGATAAATAAATATACTTAGAGTAAATAAACCACTGGGTGCATTTTTTTGGCACTAGGACTGTTTTTTTATGAAATACATACCCAAAGTTGAGTAAACAAACATTAAAAAGTGAATTTTGCATCTGTGGTCCCCTTTAAGTGAAATCCATGTAGGTTTATTTAAATCACATTACACAATTTTTATGAGTAAAATGCATACAGGTAGTCTCATCGAGAAATGAGGAATTATTTTCTAGAGATCTGTTTTCGACAAACTACTGCTACAGTCAGACAAGTAGTTTGAACAAATACAATACCAGTACAATGTGATAAAATCAATAAAATAAAATTTAAGGTGCCCAATTGGAGTATGATAAAATATTCAAAACAAGAACGAACTGCAATGCAATTAATGTTGTATTAATTTAATAATAAAACTATATAAAAATATGCATCTGTGCCTAAAGTAATACATTACTTTACATTACGAGTGTCCTAAAAGTATTTGTCAGTCAAAGATGAAAACAATTATAACAGCAAGCAAAAACCGCAGTCAATGAACTCATGGTGCATTCAGACCGAACAGCGTTTCAACTTCCAAAAAGCTCGTCACGCACGCAAGTGGACACACTTTGTGTCTAGACCTGAACACCAGAACGCGAAACTGCTGCTGGGTGTGTGGGAGGAGCTTACCGGTATACCGAGTCAGCACTCCGCCAGGCGAGGAGCTTTTTATCTCTGTCCCTGTGGAGCAGACTTGACTGGTCGTGAAGGAGTTGTCGCGAACACACAGCTACAATGAGTTTCTCTTCCATAGTCCATGACTCCGCGGGTTTTTTCTGTGTCCCACAAACAATACGTCACATAGTTGCGCAATCGTTTCCGCGTCACTGGTTTCCGCGTCGTTACATAAGGCGTGTTTCCATCAAGGTTTCTAGGTGCGCATTATGAAGCATCGCATCAGAAAAGCTAAATGGAAACGGCATAATTCGAGTTAACTTCCTCTAAGTCGCTCTAAAGTTTATACGCTCGCTTGAGGTAGTTTTTGGGGAGTCGATTCAGAGCTGAGTCGGCTAAACGACAGATGGAAACAGATTAGCCGACTCAGTTCTGCCGCAGCGAACATTCACGTCACGTGACTGATCAGCTGTTTCCGCTCCGGACAACATGTAACATCGCTAAAACTAGTTGGCATGACAGAATAAATACAACTTGCCCGATAGCAACACATACCTGAAATATTCTCTCCATTTTGCCGAGATGTCTGTTTTCAAACGCTACTTCCTGTTTACTGTGGAAGTGCGTAACGCTGACGTCTGACGTATGGCGCTGACGTGTGACGTAATGACGCTGACGTCTGACGTAGAGACGCTTTGCGTGGCATTGCAGATGCGCTTCAAGCCAGTTTAATGGAAACACTTCTGATCCTCATAATTTTAATTTACATTTTAGCGAAATTTTCTAAAATTCGCTCAAAAATCGAATTTAAATTGGATGGAAACATAGCTATAGAGACTCTCCCCCTGACCCCCTCTCTTCTCCCCCCGACTCTCCCTGATTGGTTGACACACCAACCAATCAGGTAGAGTTGAGCGGCGTTTGAAAGTTTGAACGGCAAAATCTTCAGCATGGTGAATGCGTGGTTTGGAGGCTGAAGCCGGTTCACGTGCACGGAAAACGCTTTCCAGCATGCTCAACACGCACGCGACGTGACGCCCGACGCCAAGACGCGGCTGGAAGCGCGTCCCCCATTGACTTTGCATGTAAGCTGGACGCTCCTGCCGTTGAAACGCTGTTAGGTCTGAATGCACCATAAGGGTGACGTTTTTTTTGGAGAACTTTTCTGTTTTCTATACAGTTATGTACAGTATAGGGGTTGAACGAGTACATAATTTTTAACCTCGACATTAATATAAAAAAACTCGAGCGGCGCTCGAGTAGCCGATGACGTCACAGTGTCTTATGATGCAAAATAAATAAATAAATATAATGCATAAAAACGTCTTTACAAAAAGAAAAAAAAGACCAACAAAACATTGGGAGCATTTATTATGCTCCTATCATTTATCATACTGCACATAAGTCACAGGAAAAACAAAACTATTAGTTATTATTATTAATATTACACACACACACACACACACACACACACACACACACACACACACACACACATTCAGACAGTTCCTAAAGCCATTTTCAGGCAGGGCAGCAGAGTGTATCTTCATTGCCATCTGTAACTGAGGAGTCACCACTTGGTTTACCATCTTTTCACTTTCTCACTCTTCTTTTCACTTTCTCACTCTTATCCCCTTTTGACTCCCAACTCTTTCTGTTTATTGTTTTATCTGTGTCTCAGTTGCAACAAATAATCACAAGTAAAATCTACAACATATTACATTTCACACAGTTTCATTTTAAGTGTATTTGCAATGTACTCTTATTTCTCTTTTCAGCAGTCTTAAACTAACATTTTTGTATAAATCAAAGAGCTTGTTGCCATGTAATTTACGGTAGATTTTTTAATTTTATTTAGGCAGGTGAAGTGCATGAGTGCAGCACATTCATCAAGAAGTGCAAAAGTAATGTATTTACTTATTACTTCTTTCTTTACATTTGCTCTGATATACACGCCTGCTTTTGAATTGCCACTTTGTCGTGTTTAGGGAAGAAAACTTGAAGGGAAAGAAGCAGGAATGTACAGTAGGTTTGGCAAAGGAAAAGTGAAAAAGAGCTTTGGTTGATTTGTTTAACTGTGAAGCTCTCATTTTTATTTGATCTCCCGTTTCCTTAGAAGCCTCCTCAGTCTCTCTGTGATAGTCTTTTGAACAACAGTGATATGTGTGTGTGTCTTTACTTTAGATGAAAAGCCCTCAACCCAGGTAATCAAATTCTGGATCATGTGATTGAAAATGATAAAGGGAACAGGATACAAAGCATTTTCCTTCACTTGAAATATTTCCAATTTTCCATATGCTTAAGCACAGAGACAAATAAGTGTCTCAAGTTTTGGCATAGTTTACAATTTCACCATTTGTCAGAAAACCCAACATCACTACCTCATGTTCTTTTAATCTGTCTGGCCTGCTAGAGCCTCTTCCCCGAGCCGCTGTTTTACATGAAGCATACTGGAGCTTCAAAGCTGTGTTACTGCCTGTTTAGCCATAATGTACCATTATGCATGGCATGATGAAACGCAAAAGGAACCACATGTGGTGCTCTTCAGGCAGCCAGTTATAGATTACACATGTTGCATACTGTATGCAAGTTCAGAGTCTCTGTGTATTTGTCTAGAGTCATCTGCATTACACAACAGGGAAAAAGGTTTAAATACACAAAATAGTACAGGATTATATATTTCCTTTCTCCTGTGGGAACAAGCTCTCACACTGCAAACATCGACTCATACGTGCACACACAGTCTTGGACTGCTAGTCGTAGTCGATGAACAGTAAAATTGTTGATGTGCTGACTTGCATGCCATTTAATACTGCACTATGAGAAGTGCTTGTCATGAGAGTGAGAACACGAAGAGAACATTTTCCCTCCTTAATGAAGCAGAAGGTGTCTCAAGCTTGTCTTTTTAAAAGAAGTTTGAAATAAAATGGATTTCCGCAAACGAGAAACAACATCAGGACTAAGTATCTATTTGATGGTGCTGTCAAAGGCTTTCTCGAGCTTTACCTTCCTCTTTTCATCTTTCTCCCAACCCTTCATCCTTCCTTCCTTCTTCCTTCACATTCTCATTAGCGCTGGTTGTGAGAATGGAGAACAAAGACCAGGCCTGCCAATCGATCACCAAGCTGCGCCATCAATCGACTGATGGAACACAGGTCTTGGCAATCTACACAACAATTGATAGGTTCAAAGATTGATGAGGAAGATTGTTGTGTGTCTGCTTGCATTTGTAAATGCAAGAACTCTGAACCAAACAACTGTGGACCTTATCTTCCTGCAGTTTTCATCTCTGATTTGTCATTTGATTAAGACAGTATAACCTCATAGCGGAAGTATGACAGGTTGTGTATGCACCCATGTTCAGGGGTTCAACAAATACAAAGGACATTGAAATGACATTTGGTGTGTGTGTGTGTGTGTGTGTGTGTGCGTGCGTGCGTGCGTGCGTGCGTGCGTGTGTGTGTGTGTCAAATATGGACACACACACAGGTGTGTTCTTCCATCTTTACACAGACTTTGCATTGACTTCCATTGATTTTCCATTCATTTCAGTAGACCAACCATTACCCTAAACCTAACCATTACCAGTACATACGTAACCCTAATTGGAACACATTACCATTGTGTCCCGAGTACACGAGGGCACCATTTCCCTAACTCTAACCCTAACCCACACTTAATTCACACCTTTGTCCTAAAACTAACCCCTATCCCAAAAACGGCATTTGAACATATAAAGAACATACAAGGACTAGGCTTTGGTCCCCCTAAGTAGCAGTGGGTCCTCACAAGTTATGTATTGGAAAAATTGTCCTAAAAATAATTTTAAAAACATGTGCACACACACACATACACAGAGAGAGAGAGAGATAAACACCGAACAGCATATTTCCTTTGTACTGTCATTGGCCATTGCCTTCCAGTGCAGTGACATCCATCTGAACAAGTATAGACATATGCATGATTTCAGTAGACATGTGAGTGTGTAGGTGTGTGTGTGTGTTTGCGCTTGTGTGCACACATAGACTTTTTAGGGTGTTGTGTAAACATCAAAATTGTGTCACAGCTAGCCAGATGAGTTCCCCTGGTTTCATCTCAAATTTATGAGCACCTCCTGAGGAAGAATGATGCTGCCACATTTGCATAAGAAAGGTTTTTCAGACTAACACCTTATCGGTTTTCTGTCTCCCCTTCATTCCCCACCTCCCGCTTTCTCTCCCCTCTCTGCTTACAGCTTTGATAGCCATTGGCCAGTATAGCAGCACCATAGAGACTGTGGACGCCGGCTGGTGTAAAGACATTACAGACCAAGGAGCCACACAAATTGCTCAAAGCAGCAAATCCCTTCGGTATCTGGGCCTCATGAGATGTGACAAGGTAATAACAGTCAGCCTTTGCACTTTTTTTGTTTATGTGCAACACTTTCTCAAAAAACAAACCAAAAAATAGAAAGTCACTTCTTTCTCGATGCAGCATATGAATTGTTGTGTGTGTATGCACATTCAATTCAATTTAATTGAAAAATACTTTATTAATCCCAAAGGAAAATTAAATGTTGTTGTAACTCATCATCCTGGTTTCATTAAAGAGTTGTTATAGCTGCATACCGGTACATATACATACAGTGTCCAAAGGTTTAAAAGACCTGTGAAGGAAAATTTTTGTGTAGGCCCTACCTAAAATAAGGGTTTGTATCACTGAAGACAATAGCCGTGTTTCCATCAAGGTCTCTAGCTGCGCATTTTGAAGTATCGCAGCAGAAAAGCTTAATGGAAACGGCAAAATCCGTATTTACTTCCTCAAATTCGCCAAAAAGTTTATACGCTCGCTTGAGGTGGTTTTTGGGATCTTCGAAAATGAGCAGATGCGCAAAACGACAGATGGAAACAGATTTGCCGACTCAGTTCTGCCGTAGCGAACATTCACGTCACGTGACTGATCAGCTGTTTCCGCTCCGGACAACATGTAACATCGCTAAAACTAGTTGGCATGACAGAATAAATACAACTTGCCCGATAGCAACACATACCTGAAATATTCTCTCCATTTTGACGAGATGTGTGGCCGGGTTCTGTTTTCAACCGCTACTTCCTGTTTACTGTAGACATGCGCAGTGCTGACGTCTGACGTAATGACGCTGACGTCTGACGTAATGACGCTGTGCGTGGCCCGGTAGATGCGCTACAAGCCAGTAGATGGAAACACTTCTGCTTCGCATTAATTTGTATTTACATATTTGTGAGATTTCAAAAATTAGCTCAAAATTCGAAATGAAAATGGATGGAAACACGGTTAATGATGATGATAGATATCACATTTTAGAGTCTTGGTGATGCAAAACAACAAATATAACAAGACCACCAGAGACTTGTAACTTTGGACAACAATTGTAGTCACTATATTTGCAGTTTGCTGGTGAAGATTCTCAGTCGTCCAGGACATGATAAAATCAAAAAAGGCATTCAATACAAGATCAAATAAAGTCCAGTTGATCTTGTATTGAACACCTTTTTGATTATATTTGCAGTTCAGTCTTACTTTTGTGAATACAGCTGGAAACTCCCATTTGTAGTGCTTTGAATGAGCCTAATATAATTGTATGCAAACTTTCATTTGTTTATTAGCATACTTTAATTTATATTTTATTTTTCTTTTATTTTTATATATATATATAATTGAGCCAATACTGTAGTAGGAGACTTTGCACAAGAAAAAATAAGACTAAGATAACAAAATGAAAACACTCAATTTAAATCCTGGCTTGATGCCTTTCATTGTAGGTTTTTTTCAGGTATTGTCATTTTCTTTTACAGTTTAAAACCATGCATCATAGTTTAACTAAATTGTGTTAACATGGTTAAAGTGAGCATGTATGATTGTTCTTCTTGTCCTTTTCTTAAACTGACTGTGTGATAAATTGATAACTTGCCTCTCTCCTTGTGACATGGGATAACGAGCTAGCCTCTTTCACAGCCCTAAACATGGGGAAATCCCTGTGGAAAATGAATGACTTCATGAATATAAGAACTGAATTTTCATAATGCAAAATTATCTCTAGACTGGGGCGGCTGTGGTGTAGTGGTAATGGCAGTCGACCCCTGATCGGAAGGTTGGAGGTTCGAATCCCGCATCCGCCCACCATGTGTCGTTGTGTCCCTGGGCAAGACACTTAACCCCGAGTTGCTCCCGGTAGGTCTGGATGGCGCCTTGCAAGGCAGGCTACCACTACCGGTGTATGAATGTCTGAATGAATGGGTGGATGGCTGGTATTGTAAAGCGCTTTGGGGTTCCTCACAGGGGGCTGGAAAGCGCTATATAAATAAGCTCCATTTACCATTTACCATTTAGACCCATAATTTTCTAAAGCAACTTTGTTTCCTCGTGTTTCCTGTTTCTTGGATACCCATGTATACAAACACCTAATTCACACTTGGCTGAAATACTTGCCAGACGCTGTAGGAATGACCTCATTATGAAACTATCTTCTATGCCTACTAATCAACACGTTCAAGTCAGCTGGTTGGGTGATAACAGAAGCAAACTTACATAATAAACTCCTCTCAGGCGGACTTTGACAGCAGGTGGGCGTGAGGGTCTCTTTAAGTTCAATGTACTCTTCGTTAGCCTACCAATCAGTAGTACTATGGAGTTGCGTTACCAAGGTAACAACTCCACCCACCTCTCCACTTTGTTCCTTGGAGCTTTTGCATGCAGAGAGGCATCCACTTAATGTGGTCTTATGACATGAGTGGGACGAGATCAGAGAGGACAGCTGATTTGACTTTCCCTTTAGTCTGCACAGATACTGTTGAGCCCGTTGTGGGCAAATGTACAATTTATCAGACTAACCTTTAATTTGTAGGTTTAGAAACATTTGCATTAGATTTAGAGTTTTAGCAAACCTAAAATACCTTAATGTGCTTTTAAATAGCTCAGGATGAAGCTGGCCAGGGATAAAAAGGTTGCGGAGAAATTTCACCTCATACTCTGGGCCATTCAGCAGACTGGAAACTTATCACTTTTATTCCTTCGTTATAAAATCAGTGATATCTGCAAGTCGTGGCCTCGAGGTTGACCCTATGGATTTCTCAGATAAAAATGAATAGTCTCAGATGCTTAAGTGTGACAAGAACATCAGTGCATCATATTTATCTATTTGGACTGTAATAAAATCAAAAATATACGAGGATTCGACAGTGACCCCCATTTGTAAGGTCCTAGGGATGAAGCAGTGTACTCAATTCACATTATAGCAGGCATAAATGTGCATCTATCATATTTATCTCTAAGTAGTAAAGTGTAACTGCATTACACAGCAGGTGATCACTTGGACTCCATTTTCATTTAGTTTACCGCCACCACACTGACTCTTTGACCCAACAATCGATTGCAACAGTCAAGCTAATGAAAACTGGAATGACACACATCTTTACAAAAATATCAGTTTTAATTTAAGACCTCGTGTTTCTTTTAAGATGTAACGGCAATTGCTAAAAGATAAAAATAGCAAGTGTGGTCTCTTTGCGTTTAAGTATTCCAGATTTTTTTTTTTTTTTAAATGGAGTCACCACTATTACAGGATGTTAGCTTTGATTTCATTTTTTTATTTTTTATTATAGCTATGACACAATGAAGCTGAGTTTTCCAATTATCCCGGGAGCATTGTGGCTCGAGAGACATAGCTTTAAAAAACAAACAAACAACAAAAACAAAACCATTCAAAATAATTGATATGAAAGTAAAAAAAATTCAGATCAGTAAATGACTTCTAAATAAAATAAAATAAAATGTTTAACCAACTATAATTATACCAGCTACAGTTAAAATAATAATAATTAGCACTTTTGACCCAATTAAAGCTTTCCAGCTGGAAGTAAAAATCCCATTATATTGGTTTCTGGAAAATAGATAAGTGTGCCAAATGTTGTATGTATTTTGCCATTTTATCTTAGTGCATTAAGAATATGGTTGTTTTTTTTTTCTGCTTTTTGGCCAACATTTTAGCCTGTGGCTGTGTTGTAGCAAGCTCTGTTTGTGTATCACTGGAGTTGAAATCTGGAGGCATGTCCAATTCTTCCTCAGGCAAACTAATCGAATCACTTCACTTAAAGTTTTGGCAAAAGTTGGGAATAGTTCCCAGTCCGACAAGGTTAAAACATAATCAAAGTCTTGTGCGAATTTCTTTAATTTAAATTTATCTCAGCCACAGGGTCTCATCTTTGATGACAAATCTATTGGATTTTTATTTCCTTGTGACTTGTTTTATTTAATTTTTCTTTGCCCATAATACATAAAATGTAAGAAGTAACTACAATTTGTGAAAGCTTTTGAAAAAGGATTTCTGACAAAACGCAACAGCTGACAACTCTTAAAAAATAGGTGAAGGGAAACCAGTTAAACAAACCAAAACTGTGTACTCTCCCTGCATATTTTACATATCAGGTGTTATGCTGAAATGCAGGATTTTCATCTCTTTTAAACACAGAAGTTCTATTTTTGTATTGTTTTTTTTGTAAAACAATTTTTCAACAGCCTTCTGTCTTTGTCATTGTCTTTAAACTGTAGGACAGAGCTTGTTGTTTGTTGGATTTAGTCTTTTCTGAGCAGTTCTACAGCACATAACAAAAATATTCATGTTGCTCCAGATGATGGACTCCGAAAGTTAATATCAGCTAATTTAAGAGCATTTACTGAACCAGTGGTTTCCAAACTTTTCATCTTTTGACCCATAAATGGTTAAAATACTGTATATCAGTAAAAAGGCCAATCAAGTAAGGGAAGGATGGGAATTATCACTGAATTGCTTTAATCTAATTGTGACTGTTTCACATAATGTCAAAATGTGCTGTTAGCAAATTGTTTTAAAATTTATATTGAATTCTGAAAATAATATCATGACCTTTAAGTTAGTGTTTTAGAGCCATCAGTGGTATTGTTTGGTTACCTTAGTTTGAATGTCAGCTACCATACTTGTCGCCGTACACGTCACACCGCCATATAAGTCGCATTAGTCCAAAAATGTCAAAGTGGTAAAAAACATAAGACGTCATTTTGCCATATAAGTCACATCTATTATGCGTCACCGCTGACCACCCTAAACATGGGCTAGTGTTGTGCCAAAAATCGTTTGGCTGCCAAATGGCGGTCGCGGGAGCGTGCATGTGAGGACTTTAACAAGAATTTAACAAGATGGTGCGCACTGTCACTGTTTAAAGTGCTTTATAAATAAAGTGGTATGGTATAGTATGGAGGCAGCATGGTAGCGCAACTGGTAGAGCTGCTGCCTCTCAGCGAGAAGGTTTCCGGTTCAAATCCCGGTCTGGGTGGAGTTTGCATGTTCTCTCCCTGCATGCGTGGGTTTTCTCCGGGTACTCCGGTTTCCTCCCACAGACCAAAAACATGCATGTTAGGCTGATTGGTAACTCTAAATTGTCTCTAGGTGTGAGTGAGAGAGTGAATGGTTGTTTGTCTCGTTTGTCTCTATGTGGCCCTGTGATGGACTTGCGACCCGTCCAGGGTGTACCCCGCCCCTCGCACTGTGATTGCTGGACAAGGGCACCAGCGACCCCCGTGACCCAAAATGGAAGAAGCGAGTAAAATATAATGGATGGATGGTATAATGTGGTAAGATTAACACTTAAAAACAATTTGTTTGTTTGCTCAGTCTACCTTTTCCTTAAAAATGCACTTTGACGATCAAATCCATTACGTTAGGTTGATTGGTGACTCTAAAATTGACCCTGGGTGTGAGTGTGAGAGTGGATGGTTGTTTGGTGTGAGTGAGACAGGTCCCTCTTGTAAATGAGTCCCCAT
>JBBPBX010002265.1:10834-50345 GCA_038048925.1 Garcialebias charrua | reverse complement strand
TTTTTTACTACGGGTTGGATATTGAGTTTAAAATTTCAAATATATAATTTGCAGTCCTCCAAAATTGCACTTTCATATTTTCCCACTATAAAAAAAGCAACATATAGGCAAATATTATTCTTTATTTCATAAAACAATATCATGTCTACAATTAAAAAACTGAAATAAATGAACTGGTATTTGCACAATTGTTTCCTAACACCAAATAAATCTCTGAAATGTTAATTATTTATGTCCCCATAGCTCTTCTTAGTTTAATCAATGTGGTTTTGTTTTTGCTTTAAACAATTTAACTTTTTTCCCCACTTTTTTCTTTCTCTGAGACAAATAAATTGTGGGAAGCCTCTTGAATTATGGTATGTTTTTCTCCACTCTGCAGAGATAAGAAAGCCGGTGTAAAAGAGGGATTCGACTGAGCCTTGTTCACATTCCTCTTGTTACCTTTGTCACGCGTGATGGAGTGTGGGGTTTACAAACCTGGCCTCCAGAACCTCTTTCGCTGACCCTGTTCCGTGGAGCCCCCATTCCTCTTTATGTGTGCATCCAGTGTGAGCGTATGCAGTGACGCCCTGCTTTTCAGTTCTGCTGCTGTCTGATATTGTGCAGGGATGAGAAGGACCAGACCTTAGATGTCGCGAGCAGTGCCTGATCTGGTTTTTAAAAGCACATTCAGAGCCTTGCGCTGCAGATTTCTGTTAGGCTTGCTTTGCTTTCTGAGACTTTCCTTTCTGAGCCTAATCAAAGTGACTAAGCTCTGGCTTTCTGCGGTGAAAAGCAGTCTATTCCTTAAGCTTCCAAGCCAAAGCATCAATCGTTCATTTAGAAATCTTGAATCCCTCAGATAAAGTTGAGGGGACCTCTTTTGTGCCTCTGTACTCCTTAAATCTCCTTCTTTATTTTCTTCCTCTTCCATCCATTCCTCTCCTCCTCTTTCTCATCAGAGAGAGGAGAACTGTCTCAGGTTTGCAGCTACTCTTTTTTTTTTTTTTTTACTTTACAACCAGGGCTTTACCCCGAAGCAGTTTAAAGCAGGTTATAAATCTGACCTGTTTAAATCCAGACATGTTTAAGCTGTGTTTTACTAAGATTTGATGCACTGCATTCTTCTGGTACCTAAACAGGCTTTTTAAACATTTACTCTAAATGTATTTACCGGTTGACTGATACACTGTTTACATGAGAATAGACATAGAGCAAAGGCATTTGTCTCTCTTTATGGGCTAGGGACTAGCTATGGCTGCCACATGGCAGAGGAAACGAAAGAAAAGAAATATCAAGTGCCGACTTGTGCTGAATTTAATGAAAACACAGAGGAAATGAAAAGACATTTGGCTGTTTTACAGGATAAAAAAGGTGCTACAACAACACTCAGCGGATTTTCAAGTAGAAAATGTAATTTTTTGCCTTTTATTTCTTCAACTCCTTTGCTATTTCCTGTGGTTCCATTGCCTTATTGCTAGGTGCATTCGGAGGATGTTTCATCAACATGACAGTCTAATTTGGTATCCATCTCTGTTTGTCTAGCTGATTATCAATTTACAACCACTTCCTTCTGTTTTTCTTGCTGAGAATGTGAGCGGATGCTGCATGACTCAACTTTACGACTTGTTTTATTGTCCTGCCTACTGAGAGAAGGTCTAGCGTTTGTGATAAATGCACATTTTACATGGAGATGGAGTGCAAATGCATCAGTGAATTAGTATAGAACGCAGAGTACTCCAAGAGGAATCAGAGGTCAGCTTGGAAAATTACTGTTGCTTGTGTTCACGTCTCGTGTAAAAGTTGAGTTGTCACTGTGCGCTCACACACAATCACATACGCTGTTCTCATTTACTGTACAACTTGCTCATATAAAATGTGGTTTTGCTAAATAAAAATTCAGACATCTTTCTTTTTCACCCTCACTCCTATCTCACCCTGTTTAGATGCTGCAACAGCACATTACCCGTCAGGATGAATTACCCTGCACTTGGATCTAGAGGGCAGTATCTTTGAAGTTAAAATGGGGGAAAATATCATAAGTATAGGCTTTGGTCCAGATAGCTATGGCTGTTCTCCCAGATGCTTCTCAAAGATTAGAAACATCAGTGTGCAGTGATCTGCTCTATCATATGGCGTTACTACATGTGGACTTGGCAGTGAAACTTTGGATCAGGATTGTAAGGAGCATAAAGGAAAAAGAAATCCTCCAGGTGCCACATTTTAAGCACCATTTAAGTCTTATGGCCCGATGGCATATTTTTTAGCAAATGTGGCCTAGCAACAAAATGTTGTCAAGAAACATTTCTCCCAGTAACAAAATTTCACTCCTGTAAAACATTGATTTGAAGAACTCAGTAGCTTAACGAGATTCACCTTTTTATTAAACTTGTGAAATACAGTACTTTGCTTCCCTGACATTCATATTGAACATCAGTTTGGAGACACAAATGCCAAGCAGTTGTGGCAATGTCACTACATATAATTCAGTATACTTCAGTGTCTTCTAAAAAGAATATACCGTAATTTCCAGACTATTGAGCGCACCCACTAAAACCAAAAAAATAATATATATATATATATATATATATTTTTATATATATATATGCAGTGGAAGAAAGGCAATAGATGGTATGATATACTGTATATAAAAAGTACGGTACACTTTGTAAAGTGATGCCCTTTCTTCATTCTTAGGAACTTAGACAATTAGTAGCAACCAGGTGTTGGTCATAAAGTCTACTCCATTCAGTAACTATCAGCAGGTCTGAGCACTTAACTGCAGAAGTTTTGGCAGTTTGCTGGTCGTGGGTATTTAGATGTTAAAACATAATATTAAAGAGGAACGACATCAGACGCAATCTTTTAGAGGCAATTGTTGCTGCCCATCAATCTGGGAATGGTTGTAAGGGCATTTCCAAACAATTTGGAGTCTATCAATCTAAAATTAGAGAGAATACAAGTGAAAAATGTTAATGACTTTTGTCAGACTGGATGTCTCTGCAGGTTCTCTCAGAGTTCAAACCCTGGTATGTTCAGATAATTTTGGAACAGTGAGGCTCGTTTTATACACAACTGGCCTTAATTAACACATTAATTTTAAATTTCATTTCATGACAATTAGGGAATACAACTGAACATGAATGGTCTGTTTCAAAATGTTGCTGAGTGAAAGACCATGTTTTTAAATAAAGGTCTAGCATTATTTAGGCCTACAAAGTTGCTTCGCATAATACCTAAAGGCATTTGAAATCATTTATTTTAGACACATGGGTTTACAGAACATAGATTGGCTATAATGTGCAGTATGACATATGGCAAGCCCCAAAACGGCATATCTGCACAAATATCGTATAGCTGCTGTCAAGAACAGTGGTTAGAGGACAAGAGTCTGGGCTTGTTTTGCAGCCACAGGACTGGGGCAACTTGCAGTAATTTTAGTAGACTGTGAGCTTCTCTGGTCACAGAAGTGTTTTAGTACCAAATGTGAAGCCAACACCCAAGGCTTAGTTTAATACAACACTACAATGATACAAGCACAGCACAAATCTGTAACACTGTGGCTAAACACCAAAAGAAAATGGCCCAGTTTATATCCAACCCAACCCAACTGAACTTTGACATTATTACTGCTATCAAATCATTTTTGTACTTTTTTGTACACACATTTTGGATAATTAAATAGTTAAAATTGTCTTGCTTTGTTGTTTATTTAAGGTGGTATTTTATTCATCTTATTTTAGGACATAAGGATCAACCTGTTGTGATCTAATTTCAATCACATTAAGTTTGACTTTTTATCATAACTGTATAAAACATAAAAATTAACATTAATGTATTGAACGCCTTTTTTGATTTCATCATGTCCTGGACGACTGAGAATCTTCACCAGCATAAAAATTAACAGTTTTTTTTTTGTTAAACTAAAACGAGCCAGACATTCATCAATTTCTTCACTGTGTTTTTCCATCACATTTAGGGCCTTCGATCTCCAAAGATTTAATTGAAGTAATTTAATCAATTTTTTCCCTGACTACACAGTAGAAGAAGAAAAAAACGTTTTCTTTCACATTTTGCAAAAAGACAGCAGAAGCAAAGGTCAGCGCAGTAGTAACTTTTTTCACAATTTCCATCAAAGCTGTTTATGTTTCAGCGCAAACATTTAGCATTCTCACAACCAGCAATTAGCATATGATTCAGCGTTTTGATTGGAAGCCTTGTTGTGCGTGCAGCGTTTGCTCAGCGAGTGGAGCCGCACTAAATTAGCATTAATGAATGTTATGGCCTCCCATCAGCTTGACAGGTCTATTCTTTAGATCTGTTTTAATTGTAATTAAGTCCTGATTAACAAGCCGGGGGGATGTTTCGTTCTCTGTTCAGGAATATGGCATAATACACTATGAAGGCAATCGGGGAGTTGTCAGTTTATTTGTTAATGAGGCTCAGCCATGTGTCAAAACAAACTTAACTTATTGTCTCTTTGGAGGCCTTTGTTAAGCTCTTTCTCATGTGGTCTTTTGTGGATGCAATAAATGCTTACCCTTTGTTTGTCCATGGACAAAACAAGGTTTAACACTAGTGTAGATCTCAACAGGCTTTTTTATCGTATCTCTTCCTCTCTCATTACAGTAAATTCTACTTAAAGTTATTAAGTGGTCTCCACGAGTTATAAAAGCCCCCCCCCCCCAAAAAAAACTTTTTTTTTTTTGATTGGTGTCTTGACACAGTTCTGTGGTTAAACATCTGATTAAAGCTAAAAGTGGAGAGTTGAGACAGCATCAATTAGTGCACCTGAAAGTAGTCAGTTTTGTAATGTAGGTGTATCATTTTAGAGTTTTAGATTAGCTTCCTATTAAATATTGTGTGTTTTGTGCATATGAGCTTTTCTTGCCTTGCAATTTCTTAGTTAACATTATGGCCTGGCCAACAAGTCCCAAGTGTTTCATTGAGTAATATCAGGAATGACTGTTCCCACATTCATTCTGCAGCATGAATGTAGGTCATAAACAGTCAGAAAGGACTTTCCTCAGTGATAAAACACAGAGTCCTTCAGAAAGTGGTGTCCCCCCCACCAAAGACCAGACTTTAACATTACGGATTTAGTCAGGGAAAACATGGGCAGATGGAAGTAATGGACTGCATAGATCTCAATAAACTCAATACTGTGCAAAGGAGAAATAGGTGATTTCCACTTAAAATGCCTTATTTTTTAAATTGAAAATGTAGTGAGGGGAAAAAGGTGAAGAAAAATGTGTTTAATGTACCCAGAAAATACATATCATGGGTTATTTTGGCCCAGCTAGTTAGTCCCAAAAAGAACGGGACTCGGAGATTTGGTATTCTGCAGCCATTCTTGAATGTGCAGCATCTTTGTTCTTGCTTAGTATGAAGAAACCTTTAGGATAAAATATCTAAAAGTTCTGTTTTATAAATCTGCCTAGCGGTCGGAATTCTCACATTATCTTATAAAAATAATGTGCATTTTTTTAAAGCAATACCCTGAAATACTGTTTTATTAATGTGTCAGCTAATGGATCACTGAACATGGCTCTGATCCGTTTGGTAGAATTTTCTTATTTTGATTTTTGCCCGCTGACTAAATTCACCCTTTCAGACGTTTGGGTGTCATTTCACATTTATTAGCCCTCAGCCGATCTCTGTCATTTCCACACAAACTGGGATAAAGAACCGAGGCAGGACATTCTCATGAAACCTTTGTGCTTGTGTTCAGTTTTTTTTTTAATCTTTGATTCTTAGCCTCTTATGAGGCTTCAGGCATTTTGACATCTGAATTTAAACTTACTGCAGACTTCCTTCGTAATCAATATACTGTACAGTTGTCCCTCACTTATTGCGGGGGGTTACCTTCCAGACACCCCTGCAAAAGGGGAACATCTGCAAAGTAGGGACGTTACATTTACTTTAGTATTTACCGGTATATATATTTTAAGGCTTTATAAACCCTTCCCACACTTGTGCAATGTTCTTAGCAATGTTCTAAACTCCCTAAATGCTCTAAAAGAGCACAGCTGAAGAGAGCAGACAGACTGATGCTATGGTTACGGAGGCAATCCCGTGGTCAGCCTTGTAATCGGGAGCACTGGGACATTTCCCGGTGGCCTGGCCCGCTCAGTGATCGCCGAGGGAACCTAAAAGCTTGGTTCGGGTTGCGCTAAATTATTTAAAATAAACAATCCATGCCACTCATGTGGAACCCTCAGGTATAAGACAGACACCACACCCCGCTGCCCCATCATTTCTGTTTCTGATGCTGTCTGTCACAGTAGAAACACACATTGCTCTGTTATGACATACAGCCTCAGAAAGAGAAAGGAGAGGGGAGGGGGTCTGTCTTAAACCTACGTGAGGCGTGAGCCATGCTCAGCCACTCTCGCTTTTTAAACGGATTCACTCTTATTTTTCCACCTAAGCATTGTTTCCGATATTCTACATTTGTTCATCTGATCTGTTTATCCCTGCTCCCTGAGCAGTAGCAATGAGGAAAGACAGATTCTCTGCTGTTACAGACAGCCTCAGAAAGAGAAAAGAAGGGCAGGGGTGGGGTCCGTCTTTCCCTATCGCCAATCTTGTGTCATGTACAATCATGTTGAGAAGAGTGAGTCCACGAAAGTCCAAGATAAGTTAGAACTTTATTGATCCCAAAGGAAATTGTTGTGCCAGAGTTTCAGTGCAAAGGAACATACACAAGGAATCACACAAGATATATAAAATTAAAAAAAACTGAGAATAAAAAAAAACACAAACTATTGAGGGACTACTGTAAACCCTGAAGAATATTGTCATTGTTAAGTTTGATTCCTTTGTGTAATCTTTCATTATTGCTTTTTGACCTGAACTACACTGATATTGGGCTGAGATGGTGTAGAGGCAGGGCAGCCGGCTCAGGACTGGAAGGTCCCGGGTTCGATCCCCGGTCACTGCATACCTCGTTGTGTCCCTGGGCAAGACACTTAACCCCGAGTTGCTCCCGGTAGGACTGGCAGCGCCTTGCATGGCAGACTACCGCTACCGGTGTATGAATGTGTGTATGAATGGGTGGATGGCTGGTACTGTGAAGCACTTTGGGGCCCCTCATAGGGGGCTGGAAAGCGCTATACCTGTATTAGTAAGCTCCATTTACCATTCACCTGCTTTTACCCTTACTTATTTTTGTTGTTGTTGTTGATTTCTGTATTTTAAAACAAGCTTCTTATACTTACTACTTGAAGTACTTTTTTATGGAAGAAAGTAGAGACCATTAAATAATGACAACAAAACAGATCATAATCTGAGAAAGAGCCAGGGAACTCTGACCATACTGGACTTTCCCTCCCAAAAACCACCAAAACTAAAGAACTGTCATGAAATAAGCTCAGGGAAAACTGTGAAAAAGTTTGTCACATCTTTGGCAACAACAGATCACCGTGTCGTCAGCATATGTGCGAGTGTTTATGCATTATTTCTCCTGGAAAGTGTCATGCGGCTGGTGGGCGGAGGTTGGTTCTGGGTGGGTTGCGGTTAAGCCCTTGAGGTCTCCAGGGTTATGCTGCCTCTGCTCTTCGTCAGCTTCTCCTCTCACTCTTGGCTCTCAGAAATGGTGACAGAGGGGTAGGCTGGCTAAGATGTGCCAGAGTGGCTATTAGCCGCTTGTCTCTCGGCTCCTCCGAGAGCATGAAGGCCTCATTAGCTCGGTGAGCTCAGCTGTCCTCTGGTACTAAAGCCGTCGCCACAGTTCAACTGTGTGTGCAGATGAGCATGACCATACACCGCATGCTCTTAAGGAACTGTCTATCCCACATATTAGTCGAGATTTTTCTTTTAAGGAACCAAAACTTCAGTATATTTCAGACTGTCAAGATATAGTTTTAATAAATTATCTGATTTGACCTCAGAATAAGGAGAAATCACCTATTTTAATATTAAAATAAAATTTTATTGTCATTGTGATAATAAAATTGAAGATATCGTCCTTACACTAATTTAAAATGAGTTAATAACATATTTGATTAAGCTCACAAGTTGGACATTTATTATTTTTTTAGGTCTCCTAAGTTGAACCAGTTTAAAGTATATATAAATTTGACTAGTACATTGTTTTTAGTAACTCTGGAAGTCTACCTTTTGGTAGAATTAAGTGTACGGTAGTTGGAAAGAGAAATCATCAAAGTTCCCATTTGATCCCCTGCATGAATTGTCATGAGCGTTCTGTTTTATAGTTTAAAAAATAATCTGTATTTAAAACAAAATTGATATTTTGTTCAGTTATCTCTAAGATTAATCAAATTCAGCTAGGATAAAAGAAAATAAAGCATGACCTATCACAAAATGTACTTCTACCTAAGCTGTTTACCTGGTGATTAAAAAAACATTTATTGTAGCATTTTATATAGTAACAATAGCATCTTATAATCAGTAATATTTAAAAGAAAAAATAATACTTTTGTAAGGACAAGCTAGGTGTTTGCCATATTTAGTCATTTTATTGTTTATAGTTTGTTATGGGATGATTATTTCATAATATAATTTGTTAACATCATTAGATGTGAATAAACTATAAAATGTGAACATCGAAGCTTCTCTTTTAAAGCCTTATTCTATGAGAAGTTTAATTATTTACCTATTAGAGTTGAACACTCACAGTTTCCTGACACTTTCACATTTCCTAATAACGAGGAAGTCCAGTAAACAACCAAATTATTCAAATTGACTTTATTTATTGGAGGCAATGTGTTCAACATAATGGTACTTCCTCCAGTTATTTAACATTCAACAGTGTACCATAAGGCTCAGTCTTAGGACCCACTCTCTTTACAATCTACATACATAGGTAATGTAGGTCAGAGCATCCCTGATGCATCCTAACATTTCTATGCTGATGACACTGTTGTTTATTGTCAAGATAAAACAGTTGCTAAGGTTTTTCACCTTTTGCAATCTGTTTTCAACATCATCCAGTCAGTTCCCTTTCAGTTGGTCTCTCGGTGCAACATACTTGCTATGGGAATTGCACCCTCGCGCGATTACCTGAAGGAATATACTCACGCCTTTATGGCTAGGGGCGTCACCGCCGCGCCAGAGGCCCCGCCCTCTGGTTACTTAAGCGGCTTGCACCCCTCCATCTTTCTCTTTTTTGCCCTTCACCTCGCTTAAACCTGAACTACCTCTTCGCGGGACTTCTCTGTTGCTTCATCGCTCAACCAGAGGTGAGCTTGCTCCCTACACAGAGCGCACAGAGAATTATTCCTGCGTACTGCTGGACTAGCGAAAGCTAGTCCGGCACATTTCTCTTAACCCCGAAGTATTTTCTTCTCCTCTCTCTACAGGTTGCTTCGCTCGACGGCGCTAACTACGCCACAAGAAAAAAGCTACCTCGCTAACTCCTAGCGAGCTAGCCAGCGAAAGCGACGCGACGGAGGAGACTTTTCAAGGAAAAAGAAAGATTCTGGAAGGACTCGCTCGCCTCATCTCGGACATGCCTCCGGAGAAAGGAAAGCGAAAGGCGAGACTTCCAAGGAAAACCAGCGGGACGGCGAGCCCAACCTCGCGCGCCTGTCCCAGCGGATGTGGCTTTTTCCTCGCAGCAACGGACACCCACGAGGTCTGTCCAATCTGCTTGGGAATGCTGCATGCAAAAACAGCACTGGATGCGCCCGACTTTTTCCCACACTGCAGCCTCATGATGGATGCGGTGCTGCGGCATCGGGTTGACCTCGTCGCCAAGGCCATGGGCTCTTCAGCGACACCAGCGGACGCGGACACCACGGAGCCCCTCACTCCCACGCCGGAGTTGGAGAACATGGCTCTACATGACAGCACACGTGTCGAATGGGGCGACAGCCCTGACGTGCTGGCTCCCATGGTGGACCTAACAGTCGAATTCGACACCTGGGGCATGATGAACGAGGACGAGATCTCGATTTCAGCCTCGGGCAAATTTTCAACGGAGGAGGCGGACGTGGAACTAGAGGATCAGGGTGAAGACCTCTCCCAGACCCTAGTACCTGTGCTCCCAGAAATTGACTTTTCCATCCCTGCTCTGTTCGAATTGTGCCACAGAGCAACGAACATGCTGCACATCCCATGGCCTGAACCTCCGCCTCGCCAACAGGTCACGAGGCTGGCAGTAAACTATTTCTACTCGAAGCAGCAGGCCGCCACGAGGCAAAAGATGCTCGTGTTCCCAGATTTTCTGACAGAACTAACGCGCTCCTGGACTCAGCCACGAGTCCCTATGCTTCTCCCCCTCTCACAGTTCCTCGACGTGGATGGGATGGATGAAGTGGGAATAGCTAACGTGCCTCAGATCGAGGACACTCTAGCGTCTCACCTGGCTCCTAAATCATCAGGAACAAAACCAACTCTTCTCAGCAAGGCTTGCCGAGCCTCGGCGTCTCTTCTCGAGAAATGCTACAGGGCTCAGGGACTCGTGGCACGCGCCATGAACGCGTCCGCGTTAATGCAGGCTTACCTAGCCGAAAAACTGCAACAGCTCCAAACGACAACGGACAAGCAGGCGGCTGCCGACTTGCTGGATGAAGCCCGCAGAGCAACAGACTTCGTGCTCCGTATGATGGGGACAGCTTCTGTTGCACAAGGCAGAGGAATGGCGGAAGTGGTCATCGCGATCCGCCACCTCTGGATGACTCTGACGGATCTCCCGGAGGGACAGAAGGTGCCTTTTCTCCACCACTCGATAGAGCCGGCGGGATTATTTGGTAAAGCTTTGGAGCGAATTCAGACCAAGCTGGACCAAAGACGCAGACAGGCGGAAGCTCTCCGGGTGGGCATTCCCCGGAGAAGCTTTGCGCCACCAAGGGAGTCTGCTGGTAGCAGACCTGGGCAGTCTCGGCACCACTCAGCAACCCGTGCCCCACCGCAAAAGCGGCCAGCATACGAGGAGGAGTCCAGGCAAAGACCCCCGCAGGGTCCACCTCGTACCGAGAACGCATGGAGCAAAAACAGGTTTGTCCCCCGCCAGGCGACTAAACACAGGGACTCCTCGGCGAATCGTGATAACAGAAAGAAACGTGCCTGATGAACCAGGTCCACGTTTCCACATTACAGGGTCACCCGCCCACGTGGTAACGCTAATGATCCCTTCATGTCCAGACTTTGCTTGTAACACCGTA
Source organism: Garcialebias charrua (assembly GCA_038048925.1). NCBI lineage: Eukaryota > Metazoa > Chordata > Actinopteri > Cyprinodontiformes > Rivulidae > Garcialebias > Garcialebias charrua. Next base: position 39,237 of record JBBPBX010002265.1, on the reverse strand, counting down.
CAATCAGCTGGTTTATTTACAGCATGCCCAAATCATGCTTTCTCTGCTGTGAGTGACATAAAATCATGTACGTCATTGCACATAAGCACGAATAAAGTTCATGAAACAGCTCCTCTCTGTTTTACTGACCAAAAAAAAACACAAACAACAACAACATAGATCAGGTCTTCTGACCTGCAAGCCGTCATAAAGAGAGAGGGCCTTTTCCCCCCTCTCTCTCACGGCCCACGTGGTATTAGCATAATTGATAAGCCCCAGTAGAGTGCCTCTGCAATGAGCAGATGCAGAGGCGTCTGCAAACCTCCCACACACACCTCTCAGGAAGACAGATGGGGAGGGTCACGTGCTCAAGCCCTAGTTCCATTGTGAACAACGGGAGATCCAATACACTAACCAGACGAACACGTGACATGTCAGCTCTTCAGAGAGGCAAGCTGACAAAGGCCCTGTTTACACGGACACTGTGTGGGGGAAACGCAACTTTTGGGTATGTTAATTAGGTTGAAAGTTTTGCGTTGACATGGGCGAATAGAGCTTTGGAACGTGACGTCACGGTCCGCGGCGCAAAGCATGATGGTCCACGGCGCACAGCATTGTGGGATTGAAATCGCCATTTTAAAAGCCCTCTAAAAGAAGCTCTAGGCGTGTTTCCATCAAGGTTTCTAGGTGCGCATTATGAAGCATCGCATCAGAAAAGCTAAATGGAAACGGCATAATTCGAGTTAACTTCCTCTAAGTCGCTCTAAAGTTTATACGCTCGCTTGAGGTAGTTTTTGGGGAGTCGATTCAGAGCTGAGTCGGCTAAACGACAGATGGAAACAGATTAGCCGACTCAGTTCTGCCGCAGCGAACATTCACGTCACGTGACTGATCAGCTGTTTCCGCTCCGGACAACATGTAACATCGCTAAAACTAGTTGGCATGACAGAATAAATACAACTTGCCCGATAGCAACACATACCTGAAATATTCTCTCCATTTTGCCGAGATGTCTGTTTTCAAACGCTACTTCCTGTTTACTGTGGAAGTGCGTAACGCTGACGTCTGACGTATGGCGCTGACGTGTGACGTAATGACGCTGACGTCTGACGTAGAGACGCTTTGCGTGGCATTGCAGATGCGCTTCAAGCCAGTTTAATGGAAACACTTCTGATCCTCATAATTTTAATTTACATTTTAGCGAAATTTTCTAAAATTCGCTCAAAAATCGAATTTAAATTGGATGGAAACATAGCTTCTGTCTCTCGTTTTTTTGTTTGAATCTAAGAAGGTTGTAACAGTTTTGAAATGGTCTAAACATGCTGTGTAATTGGATGTAATGTCCAGTCACACGACCTGAAAGTAGATAGAAAACGGACTTTCAGTTTCTGTTTCCTGCTGGAAGCAGCACGAGGGAGCTAGCTAGCTGTCGGACCTAACAAACAGGAGATGAATGTCCTGAAATCAGCGATGACACGTCCTGATATAACTTTCTCCATGTCCCAAAATAACTGCTAGTTTGTTCCAGACATCCTGGTGAGTGTATAAATTCGTTTTGTTGGAGTTGTGCCATAAATTTTGCCACGATTTTGTCCCGGTGTTTAGTTCATAGAAGTGGGTCAGCCTAGTTTAGGTTGGGTTTATATTTTTTATATAACGTAGTCTGATTTTAGACAGAGTGGACAGCTGTGTTATTGTGAAATAAACTGTTTAAAGTTTGTAGTGTTGTCACTGTTACTGTATTAATACTGATCTGTGTTCTGATCTATCCTTGTCAAGGCAAAACTTCATATGAAATGAATTAAACTCCAGAAGAGCTCATGAAAACTCCAGAAGAGCTCAGTGAAGCTGCAGATGGAGAAGCAGGACCAGCAACTACAAATACTGTACACCGTCCATGTTGCTCAGGTAGTACCATATAAAACAATTTCTTCATGCACAAACAGAAAGGTAGTAGTCATCTGTTACAGAACAGGTCAGAGCTGAATAAAAACCAGCTGGAAAAAGTAAATTTAAAGTATTAAATAGGACTTCCTTGTTTTGTCATCATTGTTTAATGTGTCACACAAAACTCTAATACCTGTGTCTTTTTCTCTTCAAGGGATGGAGGTGACAAGCTCATAACAGAAGGACGTTGTTATCTGACAGAGGCTTTGATATTACTGTAGACTGTGTGAGAGTCAAGGTTCTTGTCATTCACATCACATGTTGTACGTGAGGTGGAACGAAGCTGTGTACACAGGGTCCCTCTCAACGTTTCATCAAAATCTTTCCAGATATTTAGCTAACAAACAGCGTTGAGTCCATTAGTTAACGGCAACGTTCAGAGCAGACGTGTGGAACAAGGCGCAGCCCTCAGAGCATGCGTTAAGGACAACTCTCAGCTCACCTGCAGCCCTCAGAGCATGCGTTAAGGACAACTCTCAGCTCACCTGCAGCCTGTGTGAGAGTCAAGGTTCTTTATTGTCATTCACATCACATGTTGTACGTGAGGTGGAATGAAACTGTGTACACAGGGTCCCAGTTACAGCCAACAAAAGTACAGTATAAATGAATGATGTGCTGAAGTTAAAATCCCATCATTCACTAAAGGGAGATTTCCACTTGATACTAATGATTTTGAAAACACATGAGCACACCTTAGAATTCATGTGGAAAGTATCACTGGTTGCATGAGAAACAAATATAAAATGTTACATAGAACTACACCAGTTAACTATACTGGTGCTTACATGTGAAAGTGAAGAGGAGACACTTCTTCAGATTGTGTATGTGCTGTATGTAAAATGTAGACTGGAGAAAAAAAATTATATTTGCTGGACTCGTTGTTTTGAAATATTTTTACAGTTGAATAATAACAAGTGGTTGTTTTTTCTCATTTAATAAAAATTAATATGGTAAACATTTATGAAATATTTACTTCAGCACTAACATGTAAACATGATGAAATTGATCACATTTGTAGTAAACATTTGATGTATTAACAAATTTCATTAACAGGGATTAACCTGTCCAAATAAAAGTTGAATGAATGAATTTCAGGTAAGAAATAAACATAAAATGAAACATCCATTTTGAAGTAAACATTTGATGTAATTAAACATTTCTAGTAACAATGTGATGGACATTGTGTAAGTTAATACATTTTATAGAAAAATTGCTACACAAAAATGTGCAAATATACAGCATGATTTACATAATTATGTATCCCTTGAAGCTGGAGAACAAACTGAGAAATATCTTTAGGAAGCTTCATGCTTTCTGCAGACGTCCAGCTATGGCTGTGTGGGTCCACACAAGGTCACAGTGGTTTGATTGTGCACCTGTGCAGGTGGACGATGCTTCTTCAGGTGAACTTCATCTCCTGCCTCCACAGCCGCTGGATGCAGCATGTCTCATATTTGTTAAGTGTTCACAAGTTTTAATACTAATAGCATACAGAAGGTTGATTGATTCTGAAAGACATGTATATTAATAATTTATGTAAAATTAATGAGCCAACAACGTACCTTCAATGTATTTACAATCTGGGGGCTTTAAAAATGTCCAAATCATCTACCCAGCTGTTCATAGATTGGACCAGCTCTCCCAGTGAATTGGAATTATAAAAATTATTTGTGGTGTAAACACTGACACAGACCAGGTCTGCTAAAATGACTGGGAATGTCAGTGGAGGCAAGTATTACTCCGGGTCTCTGCTCCATTTATTTATTTATTTCAAACGGGCAACATTTCCAATTATACCGATTTTTTTCATGTAGTTTTTTTTTCTCACCTGGGAGAAGCTTATTAGGATACAGTCCACTTTATTTTGCCTGCTTTTCAGAATCGTGACGGAAGATACAGCGTGAAAACAATGGAAAATCTCCTGAATTTCTTTTATTTTTTATGAGGGCAACAAAGATGGCGGTCGAGACGGGAACGCCCCGACACGCCCCCACACAGTGACGTCTGCTCCAAAGCTCTATTCTGTGGATACGACTCTCTCCCCCCCACCCCCCGTCCTCATGACTTTACTGTAGTTACCATGCTGGGCCATTAGATGGCGCTGTGATTTTTGGAACCTTCACTACTGCGCATGTGTGCTGCCTGAGGTAAACAGAGCACACGAGGCAGCCTGTTTTCCTCTCTGGCTAAAAGTTCAGCTACTACAAGTTGTTGTCAACAAGTTAACAACAAGTTAAAGCTGGAATTTGGATAAGAGTCAACAGATTTGACACCAAGTGGGACCTGCTTCATCTAACAAGCTGCACACCAGTTGCTGACTGGACCGGAACCGAGTCAACATGTCTGACTTTAGTCCGTGAGAATCAGCTGATTTCCAGCAGCGCTACAAGGTAAACAATGTTCTTAATAATGTTTCCTTGTGTTTAGTTCGATCACAGAACAACCAACTGAGGTTTTATTTTTATTTTTTTCCTGCGAGGTCGAAGCTGTTCCACGAAGCGGACCGGCGGTTCGGATGTGGGTCCAGTTTCCACCAGGATGAAAACAACAGAGTCCAGTTCATTAAAGTTCGGTTAACGTGTTTTTAAAAGTGTTCAATTTAATTCTCAGTGTTTGTGACATGAGTTTGTGGTGTTGAATAAACAAATAAATTAAAAATCAACCTGGTGTCTTCATTTTCAGCAGCATGTTAGGCATGACGTAACGAGTCCAGATAGCTTCATTTAGCTCAGATAAATTTAAATATCTCCCACGCTAACATAAATACTGTTTATTATTGTTAAACTGTTAATATATAGCACATTTAGTATGTTATAGTGCAGCGTGACACGTGAAATGTCCGACTGCCTCGTTAACAGACAACTGGATCCAGGCAGCTGGCTCTCTTCCAACACAGATGCAGGTAAGGTGTAGAATAATTAAATATGAGAATCAAAATATATTCCATCAGCTATAGTTCAGAAAGTGGTGCGTGTGTCCACTGTCCAGTCCACCGCCATTGTTAAAATGCCGGCTGTCTGCGCGTGCGTGCTGCGTGCATGTGTTCAAACAAAAGCTCCACGGGAGATGTTTACATTATCAACGGGGGGTCAGCGAAAAAGTTCCACCTTGAGAGCAGGATCAGAAAAGTATCGGAGTCAAAGAGGGGGGCCAGCAGCGTCGTGTAGGCGATAAGCAAAGTCGCAAAGAGAAAGTAGCGGTTACACTCAAAATACGCGCCGTGTAAACTGGCCCAAAGTCTGACAATGGGAGGGCTTCATCAGACGCTCTCGAGCAGCTACAAATTTCACATCTTCACAACAATGATTGTGTTCAGCCAGTTGTGGATGAAAACAAACAAGAGCCGAATCAGATTTCTCTTCCTGTTTTCCAAGAGGGACTGAGCTCCTTATCATCAAATAATCTCAAGTCTGCCAAACCAGGAGGTACACCCCCACGCTCGCACGGTGCAGCTGCTCCTTTGTTTTTAACGAGGGATACGAAATGCCCGAGTAGTACTCAGACAGCACGTCTCTCCCCGTTCTGTGCTGATCCAAAACTGCTTTAAAAAATAATTCCCCCAGGGGGTGATATACGGACCTCGGTCGGTTTGCCTGGTGCCAACGCTCCATTAAAGCAAAGGACCAGTAAACTGGACCATCCCAAGGAACGGATTGGAGTTAGGAGATCTGCTCATTTACATAACTCGCAGTCTCACGACAGAACTCCAGATTTGGAGGAGGAAAATATATTTTCTGCTCCAAATCTGTCTAATAAAGTTGACAGGCTACATCGGCCCTCAATTAACCCTGAGCAGGGTAACTTGGGAGCACATCAACAAGAAGGCCTTCCCAATCTGGTTGACCCCCAGGGGTTAACAGCTTCTGTGTCACCAGAAGGGGCAATACAACCACTTGGGCCAGGAACTACCAAAAGCCTCAGCTTGTTGGCTGAAAAGAACAGGTTGATGGCGTCAGGCTTGCCAGAAAATGTGGTATTGACCATACAGAATGCCCATGCTGGTTCAACACAATCTTTTTACGCACAAAAGTGGCGCATCTTTGAAGCCTGGTGCTCAGAAAGAAATATTATTTCTTATGCATGCGACTTGGCTCAACTCCTGACTTTCCTTCAGGATTTACTGGAAAAAGGTTGTTCTTATTCAACGATTAAAGTTTTCCTATCAGCGATCTCAGCCTGTCATGAAGGCTGGGGACACAAGACACCCGGAGCACATCCAATCATAATAAGGTTTATGAGGGGTGTCCTTCAGACCAAACCACCCAGCAGGACCCTGACCCCTGGTTGGGATCTCGGCCTGGCTCTGGGGGCTCTTTGTGACCCTCCATTCGAGCCACTGAGCGAAGTTAAGATAGATTTACTATCTTATAAAACTGCTCTACTCCTGGTACTTTGCTCGGCGAAATGCGTGGGTGACCTACATGCATTGTCTGTACATCCAATGTGTACCAGATTCGCCCCTGACGGGTCAAAGGTCACCTTAAGGCCTAATCCCGCATACACCCCCAAGGTCTTGACCTTGAACCACAGGAGTCTAGACTTTGATCTCTCCTCCTTTCCACTGGCCCCTGTTCTCACTCAGGAACAGGAAAGGCTACAGGCTCTCTGCCCAGTGAGGGCTTTACGCACCTACATGCAGAGAACAGCCGAATGGAGGAAAACAAACCAACTGTTCGTCTGCTTTGCAGAACCTGCTACAGGGAGAGCCCTATCAAAACAACGCCTCTCACATTGGGTGACTGAGGCCATTAAGAGGGCCTACAGTAGCAAAGGTCAACAGGTACCCTCTGGAGTGCATGCTCACTCCACTAGGGGCTTGGCCACTTCTTGGTCATTATTTAAGGGTGTACCAGTCGCAGACATCTGTGCTGCTGCGAATTGGAGCTCATTAAATACTTTTGCAAAGCATTACAGTTTGGATGTTCCTGCAGGTGACGTCACTCAGACTGTCCTTTCTAACACACAGTAGAAAGTAGCCTTGAGGTGCCTGTTGGTCACAGGCAGACGTTCACTCTAGCATGCATTTTACTGAGCATTTCAAGGGCATGAGTGGATTACATTCCCATAGCAAGTATGTTGCACCGAGAGACCAACTGAAAGGGAACTGAAAGTTATGCACCATAACTCATGTTCCCTGAAGGAAGGGAACGAGGTGCAACATAGCTGGCCCTTTTCAATGCTGAAAGCTCGGTGAAGTGCAAACTTTGGAGAAAGATGGAGGGGCACAAGCCACTTAAGTAACCAGAGGGAGGGGCCTCTGGCGCGGCGGTGACGCCCCTAGCCGTAAAGGCGTGAGTATATTACTTCAGGTAATCATGCGGGGGCACAATTCCCATAGCAAGTATGTTGCACCTCGTTCCCTTCCTTCAGGGAACATGAGTTATGGTGCATAACTCTCAGATTTGTTCCGTCTCAAACTTGTCCTAAATGCCGACAAAAGTAAAGGGATGCTTTTTTTCACATGGGAAGCCGGTCCCAGCAGTTCTTCCTTTGATTTTATCCTCAAATGGTGCCCCTATTGAGTTTGTCGATTCCTACAAATATTTGGGTATCATGGTCGATTTGCATCTCTCTTTTAAGCTCCACATAGAAAACTTGGTAAAAAAAACTAAGTTAAACTGGGTTTATTTTTCAGAAATAATCCTGTCTAACTCTGAATGCCAGGAAATGCCTTGTAGCTGCAACTTTCCTTTCCTCCATTGACTACAGTGACATTATTTACATGATTGCTCCTACAAGCACCCTGCAGATGTTGGATGCTGCCTATCATGGTGCACTAAGATTCATAACTGACTGTACCTATCATACCCACCACTGCACCCTGTATTCACTGGTTAACTGGACATCATTAACTTCACGCAGACTCTCCCACTTGTACATTTTCATCTTTAAATCACTTCTTGGTCTGTTGCCTTCATACATCTCCTATATTTCTCTGCGTGAGTGCAGCTACAGTGTGCGCTCTCAGGACATGATTACCTGCAGTGTTCCCTCAGTGCGGACTGAACAAGGCAAAAGGGCCTTCTCCTACTCTGCACCTGTTTCCTGGAATATCTTGCAAAAAATCTGAAACTCTTGACCTTGACCTCTCTAAGTTGCTTAAACATCTGTTAAGTTCCTGGCAAAAACCAATGCAGAAATGTTCCTGTTTTTAGTTTTCTACACCACCTTACAATCTGTTTTTTGTATCATTTTCTTTTAAATACCATTTTATTTGCACTTGTTAAAAACAAAAAATTCTCGATTTGTACACATCCTTTATGATTGTCTATTGTTGTCTTTGCTTTACTGATGTCATCACTCGATGTTAAAATCAGGTCTCTCTTTTAAATGAGTTCCCGAGGCTCAATGGGATGAACCTGTATAAATAAAGGTTGAATGAATATTGGTCAGATGTTTAGATAAAATTAAACTCAAGTTATTGCAACAGTGTGGTAACAGTGTTTGTGTTTTCCAGGTGAACGAGGAAACTGTGGAGCGGCTGGTGGTCCAGTACCCCCATATTGTGTTCAGCACCGTGATGCAGGACTGCAAGAGAACCCTGGAGAGAGCTTATCAAATGGGTTGGAGCCCCAACACATCGAACTCTTCGTAGCTGCTGTTGGGTCGCACTCATTTGTAGTTTTACAGACACACGCCGTGTGTGTGTGTGTGTGCGGCTCGGTCATTGCTGATTCTCATTTACTGTTCAAACATGCATGTAAACACATCACTACAGAGAAACAAAAGTCCAGGTCCGGTTTTAGGTCAATCTAGATTACGGTAGTTTGACGTTTTCTAATTAAACCTGATAGGTCAGCTTTGAGCAGGGTGTTGAGTTAGTTTCAACATATATCATTTGTGCTGTAAGTCAAAATTATAACCATATAGCCTGATTTCTATCACGTTTTCTCCATTGTTGTAGTTGTAAATTCAGCACATGTAAGAGGAGAGGATTGGCTGGTTTTAAATATAGATCTATAAACAAAAGGTGCAATTCAACATGCTGTTTGACCAGACTTTACTTTAAAATAGAATAGAAGATGTTTCTTTATCCAAATGAATCTTTGTGTCACCAACGAGTTGTTTTCTTCTGATCTGCTCCGCTCAACTGCTGTGTAAAGACTGCACAAGACAATAATCAGAGACATGGAGAGAATATTGAAGCCACCAGACTGCTGCAGTTCACAGGTCACGTTTTTAGGCTTGTTTATTTTATTTTTTAGTTCACTATTTCCCCTCTTGTCTATCGAGTACAATGTTGAAGGTATTTGTAGACCCGCAGACTTGATGTTGACGATTTTTTTTTTTGTGAAGGCCACAAACAGTTCTTTACCCAGAAGTGGTCAAGTTTATAACACAGAAAATTGTGTATTACTTTAAAGTTTACGTTTTCACTGGAAATTCACATTTTCAACTGGTTTTTGAGCTTTTGTAACGTGAAACTTCATGTGACTACATCACCATGCATACATCTATTGTTGACAGATTTTCATCTTTACCTTGTTTTGAATCAGAGCTTGAAATAGAATCTGTTTTACCCCCGATTCCATCGTCACATTAGATTATTAACTACAAAATGTATGGGGAGGATAGATAAAACATTAAAAGGTTATTAGTTAAAATCTGATTCGAAACTTTGTTCTTGACTATGACTAAAGAAGTTTATCATAAGTGCGTGTATGAACGTATTTAACCTTATACTGGTTTGGAGCATAAACATGTAACTATTAGCCGTGTTCTATTGAAATGAACAGTTTATTTTTTGCCATTTTTATAGTGACCACGGTTCTGTATCCTCACACGTGGTTCGGTTTATCCTAAAGTTCAGATCAAGTTGTGCTGAAAATTGTCATTAATGCACATTTAATTCAGAGAAGCAAATTGGAGGTCAGATTTTATTTTATTTTATATATATGTTCTTAAAATATAAGTTCTATTCATATTCAGACGCTGTTGCTTTAGGTGTGCACAGTTCAGTGACAAACATTTTGGGTGCTATTGTCTGGCTTCAAAAGGACAAGGTGGATACTTTTTTGATCAGTTTTGTAGACTATAAAAGTTTTGTTACTAAAATCCTACGCAGAAAGACAAAGAGACTTGTATTTGGCTTCATTGGTGCAAGATGTATATTAAGTTGAAGTTTGTTCATCATCATTCAGTTCTGGAGAACTCGAGCGGAGTGCAGTTTAAAATGCAAACAACCTGTGGGGGGTTCTGTGGCGTGAACCAGCTCTGGACTCATCCTCCACACATTGTTCAGAGCAATACCTTCCTGAACCCAGAGTTTGAGTAGAAGTAAAAACTTTGATAGCATACAGGGATTTCAGATAATTAAAACACTCATTTGACCCATGTCAGGATTTAGAGATGTTTTCTGGAGGAAGGTTTCTCCTTCACCCTGTTTTATTTTTTATTTTTTATCTTTCTGTCTTTTTGTAATCCCTGTTGGCACTTTCCTCTCTGCTAGATGTTGACACATTTGATTCCTGATTTGCTAAGGCAACTGCAAATGACTGAATTTACATAATGATGAATAAAAACACTACAACTTCAAGCTTTATTTCCTTTTTCTTTTTGTATCTGTGCAGCTGAGGCAAAATAAGAATATTTTGTTTTACAGTAGAATACTTCTCTGCTTTTCCTGTATCTATTAACCTATTTTTTCCCCAACAGCATTTAAAGAGGTTTTGATACACTCGTTTCTTTTTAACTTGTGGAACAGAACACACAGAGGGACTTAATTTGATCTTAGATTGCGCTGTATTTTCGGATAAAATGCATATAAGAATGTCAGCATGATTTTCATCAGTCAAATGTTTTGGCTGTATGCCTTTTCCCTTCAAAATAAAGATGTTTTCCACAGATCCCACTGTATTTATAGTGCTTTTCTACTGAGCACAGTACAAAGCCAACCTGAAGCCCATTATGAGACGCCTTCAAAGTCGGAACTATTTACGATCGCAGGAGTTCTACATCTGAGAGACAAAGTGAGGGGATATCAGCTCGATGCCCAGCAAGGCAATGAAGGCCTTAAAGAGCTAACAAGCTGTCACTCAATATGTCCCTTAGTGTTTGGCAGCATTGTCCCTTTCAAGTGCCTGTTTCATTGTTCAATGTGTTTCTGTTGTTTCATGCCTGACGATCAAACGTGGGCTTTTAAAACATGATCCAAGAGTTGTTTCCTACCAGATTGTTTCATTGTTGTCAATGCGTTTTTTGTCGAGTTGAAGCTCAACTCATTAAAAAAATATATATTAGAAGGCGCACACGTCTTTATAATCTATAATTCAAACTTGCTGTATGTTTGTAAGACCTGCGGTGCTGATTTTTTTTACCCAACTTCTTCTGTTTAATTCAGTAAATGTTGCAGATAAAATGAACACGTTTTCAGTTCAGTTTATTTATATAGCGCCAAGTCATACCAGAAGTCATCTCAGGGCACTGAACAGAAATACTTCTATAAATATAAAAAGTAAGTTGGTAACTTGGTTGGTAACTGAGTCTAACTTTGTCACACACTCTCATCCTGAGCAAGCGTTATGGTGACAGTGGAAAGGAAAAACACCCTCATGAGGAATAATCTTTTAGCAGAACCAGGCTCAAGACAAGCAGCTATCTGCTTCGACCAGCTGGGTTTGAGAGGAACAGGAAGGAGGAACAGATACACAATGGCAGGTCAAGAATTGCATGTTAGGATAGAAATAGTATCAAATGAAAACTACCGGTATTCATATGTATGCATTTGTAACTATTCATAAAAATAAAATAAAGATAAATTTGGCCTCCAGTAGTCTAAGCCTATGGCAGCATAACAAGCCGACCCTAATTATAGGATTTATCAAAACAGAAAGTCTTCAGTCCAGTCTTAAAACTGGACAATGTGTCAGCCTCACGGACAGAAACTGGAAGTTGGTTCCACAAGAGAGGAGCCTGATAACTGAAAGATCTTCCTCCCATTCTGCTTTTGCAAACTCTAGGAACCACAAGTAAACCTGCAGTCTGAGAGTGAAGTGCTCTGTTAGGGAAATAGGGAACTATAAGATCTTGAATATACGATGGAGCTAGGTTGTTGAGAGCTTTGTAGGTTAGAAGTAAGATTTTCAATTCACTTCTGAATTAGACAGGGAGCCAGTGAAGAGAAACTAAAACTAACTCCAGTTAAGACTGGCAGCAGCATTTTAGATTAACTGAAGGCTTTTTAAAGAAGTATTTGGACACCCAGACAATAAACCATTGTAATAGTCCAGGACATTATAAAATCATGAACCAGTTTTTCTGCATCATTTTTAGACGAGATGTTTCTTTTAGCGATATTACGTAGGTGGAAAAACGGTTCTGGTAACGTTTTTAATGTGGGGGATAAAAGACGACATTATTTTCTGTCTTAACACCAAAATTAACAGGCTCCATTGTTTCAGTCCAATTTAAAACTCAAAAAAGTTGTTCATTTTAAGACGGTTCTGTTCTTTTTGCACATTCTCCATATTATTTGAGAAGAAAAAAATCTTACAACTTGTCTGTATTTGTTGATTTATTGATCTGTTGTCAGCTTATAGAAATTTACCAGATGTTTTCCATATTATTCCTCAACATCTTTTACTGTTCAAGAAAACTCTGCTGTGCCAAAGGGAGGGAGAAAAAACACATTGCAGATGCTTGAAATGTAGCAGGCTGTGATAAGTTCAAATGTTCCAGATTTTCCCAGAACAAAGTTGTCAAAAATACATTAGAATGGGAAAAATTATATTTGATGAAAAAAAAAATCCATGTTTTTGGCATTTTATCTTCATAAATAGAGTATAATAGAGAAACTGGTGTGAAGGAGGAAATGGTTTAGTAGTATGATAAAATTCTCTGACCAACGTTAAACTGTATTTTGTGAATCCTGCTGCAGTTGTCATCTGCTCATGTGATCTTAGATCTGCAGTGATGTTTGGACCCAGTCTGGTTTTTTTTTTTTAACTCACTGAACTGGTCTCTAAACTTTACACGTTTATTAGCTTTGTAACTTTTGTCTTGGTAGATATTCTATTTTTTCATGTCACTCGATATATGTAGGTAAAACGTGCAAAAGAGAACCAAATTAAAGTTTTTCCATTGATTAGAACACTATCCTCAGGTAAAGCATATTTTCTCCAGCAGCATAAACAATATTAATTGTTAAACTAAGAGACACTACCAAAAAATGGTCCAATCTTTTATGCACTTGTTACAAACCTTCTGATTTTTCGAAGGACAAAGTATTTCAATATCTTCGCTACAAATGAGCTAACCCCCCTCACTCCACTTTCATTTCTCTCCTGAGTAAATTATGCAACTTGCCGAATTTTACTACCACCAATTAGCGCCTTTGCAAATGTGAAGGTACGCCGGCAATTCTCTTGCTGATTGAGGTGGATTCAAGTTACTCACAGTCCTCGGATTTCTGCAATATTCATCAAGGTGGCGGGACGCATTCGGCTGGCTCTCGGATGAGAGACTGCCCTCCGGGAAGGAAAAAGGAGAGAGCAGTCCTCTCCAGAATAGCTTATGAAGACCAGTAATTAAAGCTGGTAAATATTCATGTGGTCATTACATTTTTAATGAGGTGCTGATAAGAGTCGACGCTGACCATACAGGACATTTGTCATGTTGGACCTGCAAGGACATTAGTCTTCCCAAGAAATTAGTATTTTTCTAGACCTAATCAGAGCTGACATTGACAGATGTCCTCGACTGAAAAGGCAGAAGATTGTTTGAACTTCCTCGCAAGAATCGATGCATTGCATCGGGTCATAACGAATGCAGTCTATTTTCCACAATAATTGACGTGCAGACAAGAACTAAATATATAATGTGTTCTTTAAAAAATACTTGAGAGCTTAACGTGGACATTTGAGTGAACAGAGGTTGTGTTCATAGTGGTGTTAAGCAGTTTTTGTCTATTTTAAATGATGGTTTAATACAGTGAAACTTCCTATTTCTCCTTAGAAAATCTTTAGTGTCTTGACATTGCAAGGCATAACTTCAAATATTTTGCTCTAAGACATGGTTGATCTTGTAGAATTCTCCTTCCTTGTGCTTAAATGATCTCAGCTGCTGAAGATTTCCTTCATCCTGTTCCTTTTGCACCAAATCAGCTTTATTCTTGGCACCACCCTGCATTCCCTCAGCTTCACCCCTGCCCTCCCCAAACCCCGATTCTTCCTTCCTCTTGGAAACGATGTCAATCATGTGTCTGCATCCAACCTGAGTGTTCCAAAACCTTCAATATGTATCAGCAGATAAAAGCAAAATATTTCCTGTCCATCATCATATAGTGTTCTCACCCCATCCCCAGTGGAACAACGCTGTATTATTCTTGTCAAGATACCTGTGGTATTCTGTCAGTCTGTTGACTGTTGTTTATCTTGCAGTTGAGGAAAAAGGCACATTGTTGAATAGGGATGATCTTAATGGGTTGACATTGTAACTTACCCTGGCTTTGAGCTGCAAGTTCAGGCTCAACGTTGGTGTTCATTACCCCAGAGGAGCCTCCAGCTCAGGCCCCAAGGAGACCAACAGGGAGCACCAGAAGAAAGTGCTTAAATTACTTTGGCTCTTCTACTTATATTGGACAGCTGAAGTCAGTTAATGGAGGACAAATTTTTCCCTTCCAGTCCCTGAATGTGGAAATTGAACTATAACATGATAGACCCGGCAGTCTTCAGTTTGATATATGAAGATTTGTGAGATTGGATTCACCTGTAATGGTTTGCCTCTCACCAGGGGCTAAAACCAAACTGGCTCGCTCGTCTAGTCTTTGTGAAGATAAAAACGAAATGAGAACAGTTAATCCAAGAAGTTTTGACACTTTCTCGGTAGGCTCGCCCCTGCCGCCTAGGGAGAATATCAACCAATGAGGACCCTTAAAAAAGGGAGGCGCACAGACCGTGCGTGTCTGCAAAGATAATGAAGTCGGTGTGATTCCCTATGTCGCATAGCTCTGTGTAGATGTTGTCTCTGTCTTTCAAGCTCAAGTTAATTGCGGTGTTTAGGCAGAGCTCAGTCTAGCTTCTAAACGGCAAAGGTTAATTAGCAACAGAAGGATCTCCACACAAGATATGTTGACATTTACATTTCTTTCCTGGCTAAAACAAGAAAGAAGCCCATTTGGTTGGCATTGGGATGGGACAGGGGGAGAAAAATTATTCCTCGACAAACATCCTCATTTCTATGCAAGCCTTGGCGTTGATATGCAGATTTGGCAGTTGGATGACATTTAAAAGTAGTTAATTGTGCAAATCTTTGTTTTAGACTGGAAAGGTCGTGGATAGTGAGAGTCTTTCATCATGAACTAACCCCCCCTCCACGTTCCTTGCTCAGCGCAGCTGCAGATTGGGGAGGGAGGTTTGTTGGTTTCTTCGCTGACCGCCTTATAGTTGCTCACCACTTTTCAAGGTGGTTCATGAATATTTATATGCACAAACTGTTTGGAAAATGAAAATTAATCTTCAGCTCAATGGGAGATGACTCGGCTATCTGTTTCCACTGGTGAAAAAAAAAAAGATATTATTCTTGTTCGAAATGAGAATGCCTCGTTTTTTTTCCCCCTCACATTCCTGAATGCTCGTATATCAAATTAGGCATGTTTTTCTTGATTAGAGAATATTTTTTTACTTTATTATGGAGCCTCTCCACTCACAGCAGAACCAAACAATTCAGAAATATTTATTTTACGACATTTGAGATAATTTTACAATCACAATTGTTCGTGTGCACTTGCAGAGGAAACTGTTCTCCCTGAAAGCCGCATGATAATAGCAAATAGGTTTATTACGTGTAATGTTTTGTTCATATTTCGAGCATTACCATCTAACGGGTAACAGTGGTGAGAAAGCACAATAAATTGAAGATACAGCAGGTGCACAGATTGGAAATTTTACACCTGGTTTCACCTGAATAGCACAAATGGATCCCTAATTGCTCCATTTCATCACTTCCCCTCACTAGATGACATTAAAGGGAGCTCTTTGAGAGAAGCGAGTAAAGATGAATACAGTACATCCAACATGGGGACTTGAACAAAGCTCATTCCTGATCATGTTGGTATCTGTTTGCTTTTCCCCTTTAAAAGACTTGCTTTTGATTTAACTACCATTAGGGTTCCTTTAAAAATTCTCAAGTTTTATTTGCTTGTGAAACAAAAAACTGAGTGTGTTTCATCAATGCCTGATTTACCGACCCTTCTTTGTTTTCTCCTTGAGGCACAGTTTCATTTCCTCCCCAGGGCGGATTTCATCAATTAAAACAGTTCAGTCCTGTTCTGAAGCTACAGATGGCCAGCGTCAGACCTCACCAGAATCTGGGTCTCCCAGCCAACTGCTCTGACACGTCAGATATGCCGGCATGCCTCGTCAATCCCCACCCCTCCGCTGTAACAAAGGTTGAGTCGACTCCCCTCTTGAGCGTCAGGCCCGAGCGGCTCGAGGAGATGTGAGGCATGACGGAGCCCCAGTCTCAAGGCCAAGAGTTCACCCACGACCCCCACCTTTCATAGCACCCCTCTTTTTTTTTGTATTTTCCACCCGTCTGAGTGTTCATATAATCCTTCAGTTCCATCTCTCACCACTCAAACTCTCTAATCAACACCCGCCCT
Organism: Garcialebias charrua; assembly: GCA_038048925.1. Classification (NCBI taxonomy): domain Eukaryota; kingdom Metazoa; phylum Chordata; class Actinopteri; order Cyprinodontiformes; family Rivulidae; genus Garcialebias; species Garcialebias charrua. The sequence goes on along the minus strand of JBBPBX010002265.1, from coordinate 22,712 downwards.
GCGCCCCACAGATGTCTCACGCACAAATTTCCATCAATTCCAGCACTTTCCATCCCAAATGTTCACACTTGCATACTCACTACTAGCTAGGAGTTGAACGAGTACATCATTTTTAAAAGAGCTCCTAGTACTTTTTGTCTGTAATGATCCTGAGGAAGACCTAGGTTGGGTCGAAACCGGTAGATCTTACTATTTTGATGTATCTCCAGCACAGTTATTAAAAACCTTGCATACCTGTATACTTTTTGCATCTACTTTTTGGTGTTTTGCCTCCACTACTGTACTATCCTTCTTGGATTTTTTTTGTCCACCTGCCACTACAGTAGTTTGCTGCTTTCATCATTTTTAAACTCGACATTAACATAATAATACTCTAATAGAGCTCGAGTAGTTGATGATGTCATAGGATCGCAAGATGCAAAAAATAATTAACTAATTAAAACAGCAAAAAATAATAATAATAATAATTTATTATTTACAAAAAAAGACCAACAAAACATTGGGAGCATATATTATGCTCCTACCATTTATCTTACAGCAAATAAGTCACAGGAAACCCAAAACTGTTAGTTATTATTATTAAGCTGCAAAAGTGAAAAAAATGTGCGGCACATCAAAAACGAAACTAAAAACAGTGGGGCGGTTGACCACACCGCACCACCGCCTGCGGTGCTGCGCATTAGGTTTAGTTTTAGAGATTAATATTTTAATATGTTTTTATAGGTTTAGAGATTAATATTTTTTGCCTTTTATTTTGAAACAAGGTCAGAGGAAGCTGGTTCTGGTTCGGTCGATTGGACCCGGTGTTACACCACATTCTGGGACTTGCAACAGTGCATGCAACACCGCCCCCTATGGTCACAATATACGGTGGTCACAGAATATGGTGTAACACCGGTTCGCAACGCGCTCCAAACGGGAAGTTGATTCATTTTCTGTTCTGTAACTGTGACGTGATGACGTCACTACGACTACTCGACTTGAAATAAAAAAAACTCGATAGAGGTCCAAGTAATCGATGTGTCGATTATTCGAGTAGTCTGTTAAAGCCCTACTACTAGCCACCTCTTCTCCCCTCACTGTCCCAAACTACACACCTCCTCCCCTCCCCGTCCATCTGCTTTTTAGGAGGGGTGTGTATTTAATGCCCCAGTGGCTGGACAGGCCCTGGGTCATTTCCCAAGGTGAGGGGCTGGAGGTTGGGCAGAAACCATTGGTGTGCACTGGAATGATGTCAGAGCCATGTCTGGGATTTGTGTGTTTGTGCATGTCCAGTGTCACTACATATGGATGTGTCTACATACTACAATATGCGAGCGTATATAGCTTGAACTCCTTCTTGAAGGCCAGCTGTAATAACGCTGCTCCGAAATGAGAGAGGTGTTGAATTAACGAGCCCGCGCTGCTCCGCACACTGACCTGGCAACAATGAGGCCGAGACACGTTACAATGCTTCTTTATGGGTTATGTTCAGAAATTACTAGACCAAAGGGACTAATGGGGTGTTGTGTGGAAAACCTGATGAAATGACCAGCGCATGGCCAGCTGAGAGGAATGGGAGTTCTGTGTTTTGAGTAAACTGAAGTGAAGTGTACTTCCACAGGATGTGGGCGAGGGAACATTCCTTTCTGCGCTCTTTAGATTGAGGTTGTGGATCTTTTTCTGAGCCAGAATGTCCTGCCTTGTCTGCTCTTGGCCTACAAAAATAGGCTTTTTATTAACAAAAAATACTTATTTCTCACTCTGACTAGTGAATGAGGTGCCAGGCTATATTTCAGAAATGCCACATTTTGCACACAACCACACATTTCCACCTCTGCAAGCCAGAGTGTAACTCGCTGAGGTTTTCCATTTAACCAGTCAGGTGTTAATCGCCTTGAATGGAGATGCTTCATTAAAAAGTTACTCGGGAATGTGTTGGTTTGTTCTTTTGCTCTGCTTTTGTGTTTTGAGCTTAGGAATGTGAAAAAAGCTGCTGTTTTTGAGCTGCTCCCAGTTTCTGATTAAAACTAAGTCTTTTTTAATAGTAGTAAAATTCAAATTCATTAAAACAATGATAATAGAAACAACAGTACGCCATCTGGGCATTAGCACCAGATGTTATGTAATGATAAGATTTAGTAGAAAACAACACAAAGCTTGAATTTTACAATTGAACTTTGTGACCTAATTTTTTAAAGAACAATCTTTAAAGCTTTTTGCCTGTTTTGTGTGAGATTAGACTTAAAACGAAGTGTCGCAGTCAAAAGTGCAAATTGATAGTACCGTAATTAGTAAGATGTATTCAGTTCTTAAAAGGGGAAGATTAGAAGATGGTGGCATTTGGTAAAATAAAAACTGAAAAGAATGATGGAAGTGATCCCTTAGTAATAAAAAAAGTCGGACTATAAACTGTCCCTACTTTGAAATGGTTAAAATTTTTACATGACCTCAAAATGCTGTCTCTGGCTATTGTAAAAATACATCATGACCTGCACTCTTGCCGGATAAATTTTGAGCCAGCAATATTTAAAAATGTTTAACTTAAAAAACGTTTTCTCTTGATTAGTAACAGTATTTTCATGCAAAATAGTTGCAATACAGTGTTATTAAGGAGTCATATTAGCACACAATACATACAGATTTATATATATATTTATATAAAACAGATTTTTACTTTTATTTTATTTTTTATTTTGGTTGCTCCCTTTTTCAGGGGTCCCCGCAGCGAACTTACTCACATGAAGACTTGGCAATTCTTTCTATGTTGAATTTCCTTCCTGATGCAACCACAGAACACCAAGCTACCACAGCCCTTCTGTATGGAGCAGAGAGCTGCTATCTATGGCGCCTGGAGGAGTAGATAATGGGGGTTAAAGCTGCACTGACATCATGTTGTAACTATAAATCATTTTGCACTACATATATATATATATATATATATATATATATATATATATATATATATATATATATATATATATATATATATATATATATATATATATATATATATACAGGTAGTCCCCGACTTACGAGCGCTCTTACATACGAGGTCCCGGACTTACGAGCTGGCGAAAGAGAAGTAAATTTGTAAAAAATACAGCACTTTTTTGTGTTTTTAGATGAAAGTGTGTTAGCTAACCGTTTGGAAACACGTTTCCGACCATGTTTATGAACTAATATGAACGTTTTTGATGAAAAACGAGTGTTCGTAGTAGCGCTAGCATAAATGTTCCAACTTACGAGCGAAAATCCGGACTTACGAGAACACGTGCTTCGTGTTCCAACTTACGAATTTTCGTGTTACGAGCAACTCGCAGGAACGGAACTCGCTCGTAAGTCGGGGACTACCTGTAAATTATAAATATATTAAAATTTCATTACAAGTTATGGTAATTTTCTCGCTGGGACACGCCCACAGAAATCCGAGAACTTCCACATTTACGGCACGTGACGTAGGGAGATGAGACGCTGCTCAGTGCGCACTTTGTAAACAACATGGCGGCCGATACAGAACCGGACGAATTTAGCAAACTGAGTGAAGAATAGAGCGATTTTTAGTCAGTTTGGGAAGCCAAAGTTATTTCAGGGGGTTAAACAATAAACAGCAGGTTCTAATTTATGTCTGCAGCCGTATTTATTGAAGCCTTACCAACGAGGAAGCAGGTGTCAAGCCGCGACTTGTGAGGACAGAGGAGGACGTGATGGAACCTGTTCACGTTGTCCACAGAGCACTGATTGGTACTGCTTTAATTAATGTATCCATCTAATAATTATTCAACATTACTTATAGTTTAAAAAAGATGAGTCCCTTTGAAGCATCTGTTTTATTTTCTATGTTTATTCTAACGTTATGTGCAAAATTTCACCCAAATTCTGTCTAAATAACCACTACATTTTCATAGCTGATCATCAGTGGTTTCAGCTGTAATAATCAAAATAAAACAATATTTGATATTCACCCTATTATAAGTTTAATCATATAAATATTTGCTAATTTAAGCTTGTTCTACCTTTTCAGCCAGTTTTTTTTTTTTGCATATTTAGATAATGTTATCAAGTTTTTTGTGGTAATTTCTGCTACTTTGAGCAACCATCCTACATCCTGCTCAGCTGATGTGCTTGTCTGTGAAGTTTTGACCTTCTTTTTTTTGTGGTTCCTGCAGGGATGTGTCCTCGGTCGCGGTGCTGATGACCATATGACCAGTCTGAAGAGTGGACGCTCGCAGCCAGAGCACGCTGGGAGTGATGGGAAAAACGCTGCGGCTGAGGTGACAAGCATCAAGTTCTGACATGCAGACCTGCAGTCTGCTGCAGCGTCCATCAAGGATGCAAGTACTTCAGGCTCCAGTCACGCTGTGATTGTCACTGGAGTGATGGACCTAAAGCCCCACCTCAGGTTGTTCAGATCTTTGTAGGTTAGAAGTAAGATTTTGAATTCTATTCTGAATGTGACAGGGAGACGATGGAAAGAAGCTAAAACTGGAGAGATATGAGCTCTCCTATCAACTGTCATTAAAACTCTGGCAGCAGCATTTTGGATTAAATGAAGACTTTTTAAAGACGCCTTTGGACATCTAGTAAACAATTGCAATAGTCCAACCTAGACGTGACAAATGCATGGACCAGTTTTTCTGCATAATTTTTGAACAAGATGTTTCTAATTTAATGATGTATCACAGGTGTAGGAAAGGTAATATTTTGGTAGTGTTTTTAATGTGGGGGTTATAAAACATATCTTGGTCAAAAATAACACCAAGGTTTTTAACTTGAGAGCTGGAGGGCAAATTAACGTCATCTAGAGAAAGTGAAAAACTGCAAAATTTATTCCTGGGATGCTCAGGTCCAAAAACCAGAACCTCTGGCTTGTCTTAGTTTAAAAACAGAAAATGTTGGGTCATCCATGGTGAGTTTCTTGTTGTAAGGCTCAACTGTAAGACGGCAGTCACAGAATGTGATGGAACACAAGTGCTCTTTGAAGCTGGATCGGAAATATCGGCAGGTTGGATCCAATATCCGATATTAAATTATGCTGGTATCGGATACCGATACCGATACTGGATCGGATCTGCCCCATCCCTAGATTTTATCACTTGTTTTATTGTTGTAGCACTTTGAGATTTTTATTAATGAAAAGTGCGGTATAAATTGAATTTATTATTATTATTATTATCCAAGTTTGTATGTCTTAAAGACATGCTTGTAGTCATAGTAACTGATTGTATTCATTGGGTTTCATGGACAAATATAACTGTGTATCATCAGCATAACAATGAAAATGTATCCTATGCTGTTTAATAACTTTACCTAATGGAAGCATCTTACAAGGTGGTACTGTTTCACCAGCATACTGTTTCTACTAACTTAAGCTTAGACCAAACTGGTTCCAACAGGACAATGATCCCAAAAACAGCAGCTGATCTACAACATGCGTCAAGAAGACCAGAACCAAGGTCCAGAAGATGAACCTGACTGAAGCCATGCTTGGACCTACAGAAAGCTGAGCAGAACCAATGCTGGGAAGAAGTGTTCTCCCCAGCCATAAGACACAGAAAACATCTGAGGTTCTGATTCTGAACAAGGTGGGGTCAGATTTATGTGGCTCTACCTGGTGTGATCAGAGACGAGCTGGGAGTGATCACAGTCCACTGATCACGTTCTGTTATCACTATACTGGGTCACGTTCTGTTACAGCACATTGTCACACAATAATGTCACATGAAAGGTTTTTAATGAAAAAAGAGTAAAGACTGTGGACAGGGAACCTGAAATATTTACAGCAGAACACCTAGGCGTCTACAGGCAGCAGGAAAACATTTCTCTAAAAACTAGCTTTAAAGGAACCATAAAAACATTCACAAATCACTGGAACTGAAACACAAGCAGCTGTAGAAGACAAAAATAAAAACAGCGTGATGATTTCAGTTTTGCCATTAAAGTTGTCATGCTGAGGAAAAACCAGAAGAGATGGTCCATTCTGTTCCAGAACCAGACTATCTGGAGCTGGGGGACAGGATTGTTTTAAAACAGTTCAGGCTTTTTTGACTTCCACAGCCGCAACAACCATATCATTCCTTCACAATAAGAGTCTCAGACAGTCAGTTTGAGACTCCCATTGTGAAGGAGTAAACCTCTACAGACCAGTTCCAGTCAAACACCTGCATGTGATTGTGTAGTGAACTCAGTAACAGAAAAGGAGCGCAGAGGGGGTCACTTCAGGCCTGAAGGAGACTTCTTGTAGTCCCCGACTTAACGAGCACATCGACATACGAGGTTCCGGACTTCTGAGCTGACTAACGAACAGTAAAGTTGTACAGAACATACAGAAAATGCAGCACTGGTATGTGTTTTTAGATGAAAGTGTGTTAGCTAACCGTTTGTAAACAAGTTTCTGAGCATGTTTATGAACTAGTATGTACGTTTGTGTTGAAAAACGAGTGTTCGTAGTAGCGCTAGCATGAATTTTCCGACTTACGACCGGAAATCCGGACTTACGAGCGACACGCGTTTCGGGTTCCGACATATGAATTTTCGTGTTACAAGCACCTCATAGTAACGGAACACGCTCGTAAGTCGGGGACTACCTGTATTAAAACACTGACTTTAAATATCTCAGTACCAGCTCCAAAACTCGTCGGAGCACTTTGAGTTTTGTTTCAGTGCACGACAAGGAAGCAGTGTGCACAGAACAGTCCATCACATCCAATCTCTCTGCAGTTGAATAAAAATAAAAAGTCTGAAGTTAGCAGAAAAATAGTTTGCTGGCTTGTAAAACAAAACATTTGAAAATCGAAGGTTTGAATGACAGATGAGTAAAAATTAGTCCAGGTTTTGAACTTCCAAACATTTAGTGAGAAAACAGACACTAAACAACTACCGTAATCTACTACCAACTGAGCTGACACACCCTGGATAGATCCAGAGTTCTGGTTCTGGCACCCATGGTTCCACACAGTTTCACCTGGGAATCATTCAAGACACAGTTTGTTAAAAGTTCAGTTTGGGCAGAAACCTGGACCAGAACCAAAAAGAGTTCTGGAAGATTTCAGGTGATGGAACTGAGACCGGGTGGAGCTCCTCCATCAGTTTGTCTTTCCTCTGGTCACCATGATCTGAACCACTTGAACTGAGCTCTGAAGTTTGGTCAAGACCATGTAGGGACTCAAGATCCAGAGGAAAACCCGTCCCGTTCCTATCAAACAAACCTGAGAGGGAAGAAGCCTCCCTTAGTATGGGTCAATGAGATCCACTTGTGTCCAGTCAGGACTCCCAGCATCAAGTGACTGGTGTAGTCCTCACCTGTCTCAACTCCTCCCCAGCCCACCCCGAGTGTCCCACGACAGTCCTAGATGTGCGTGAGTGGGACGGTTCCAGTGAGGTAGTGCTGCTGGACACTGGTGTAGCCTCTCTGAGCTGCTGCAGGGTCAGAGGGATCCCCTCCAGGTCCAGGAATGTACATGCTGATCATGTCCCTGAGGTCCCCCTGCAGAGCCCCTCGGTGGTGGGTGGGCGTCCCCGCAGAGGGGGAGTGGGACACAGTGACCGGGCTCAGCTGCTGAGGACTGTTGCTGTAAGACATGGGACTGTGGGAGACAGAAGACAAGTTAGAGTCAGTTTTCAGGGTCCTGGAACCAGTTCTGTCCAGGTCATAGTCAACAGAAAACTTCTTTCAAGTCAACATTTAATAAGAGTCTGGTGCAAAAACATTGGAGCACCAGTAATCCTGTCCGGTACCTCGTCTCACAACTTTTATTAAAATGTGAAAACTGTTCACCATAACGTGTGGCTTGGTCCAGAACCAATAAACTACAGACCAAAATAAAACGACAACCATCATTGGGGCACTGGTGAAACAGAAGTAGAACCCAGTCCTGTTTGGATCTCCCACTCAGAGTTCAGAACAGTACCATCAGTTTAAACCAATCACAGGAAGTGCATTGATGCCAGGTGAAGATGGAGGATGTTCACACCAGCGTTTTAATCCCTCATTGACGATACACCCTCCAGAGCGCTGAGTCCTGATGCGGTTTCATTTAGTTCACAATATTCTCTTGTAAACAGTGAAGGCGCTTTAACCTTTAACCTTTAACCTTTAACCATTCAGCAGGTCAGAAAGTGCTGACGTTCATTTATTTTACACTTTATGCAGCTCTTTATTCTCTCACTCAACCAGCATGTTGGTGGGCAACAGGGGTACAGTGTCTTGCCCAAGGACACATTGGTACGCTGCAGGGACTGGATAATGAACCCCCAACTCTGTGATTGGAGGAGGACAATCCTTCCCAGTGGACCACGCTGCCTCCATATCCCCTCTATGAAAAACACTTAAGGAACTTATGATTACCTTAAGATTCAAAGTTGAGCACTTTGATGTGAGGGTTACTTTATAGTCTGTGTTTGTTCTACCTTTTATTCTGTTAGGAGAAAATGTAGCATCCCTAAACAAAGATCAGCTTCTCATCAATCCACATTTTTATTTACAGCAATAAGAAGTGAAACACTTTATTTTCGACGAGTTGGGTTCTTTTTCCTCAAGTTATGCCGGCTACCCACCAAACGCGTTTCGGGCAGCGGAAGCAGCCGGTTTACATTGAAAGTCTATGTGGAGGAGTGGCGAAGCGTGACGCGGCGCGCTTTGAGCATTCCGAGCAGCATGGCAGAGCGCGGCAGTCCTTTTCCGCACACGCGACGCGTCCAAAGCAGCCGTAGCCAAAGCAGCCGCAGCCAAAGTTCAAATATTTGCTGCGTTGCAGCAACCAATTGGGAGAGACTGCTATGTGATGACGCAATGACGACGGGACATTTTTTGGACTTTTTAAACTTAGCCCAACGAGCCTCCATGAAGAAACCAGCCTCCGGTAAGAAACTTGGCATTTTTACAGTTGCCGCTGTCCGCTCGAGCGTACGATCACCCCAAACATAAAAAAAAAAAAAAACGTTTTAATCTCAACAAAGACTTTCGGAGCTGCAGTTCGGCTCGTAGAAAACCCACTCAAGTAGTAACGAGGCTCACGAACAGCTGATTTTATCTGCCCGGTGTACAAAAAACAAAACAAACCCGACCGGAAAAGGACCAAGACGCTCCTCCCACTGCGCGTCTTCGGTGTGAACAGACATAATAATAATAAATAATAATAAACTTTATTTGTATAGCACCTTCCTACAATGCCTTGCATTGACCAAGGTGCTTAACAGGATAAAAGATGAATAAACTGGAACAATAAATCAATGATAATAGAATAAGAAACAACAGCAATAAAAGAAGGCAATGGAAAAAAAAATGCTACATACTAAAATAACACTAAAATAACACAAATAATAAAAGTTACACACTGAGAGTTTTTTTTTAAAATTAACTGGACATCTGTTGACAAGCAGCCAACGCCGTGCATTGAGAGCCTTTTGACGCGTTTGGTGGGTACCCAGCATTAGGCTAGCCTGTATAAATAAAGGTTGAATGAATGAATGAATGAATCTATATCAAACAATAATTATTAAAACAGGCTGTCTCAGACCTCAGAAACTGAGCAGAGGCCAAACGTTTGGAAAATTTGTGAACAAAATGAAACATAATTCCGACACTTTGGGACTAAATCGTGACATGAAAGCCAGCACGTCATGACAGTTCACGTCACACGTGTTCTGGTTCAGTGACATTTCAAACAGGCTGTTTTCATGGAGGTTTCACTTCTGGCCAACAAACAAACAGATGTCACCCGAGTGTTCACTTGTTAGCAACATCTGTAGTGTCAAACCTTCAATGTGCTTCATGCTAACACTTCTACAGCTTGATCTGGTCAGAACTGCAGCTTTAGATCAACGTTTAACATCTACCTCTGGAGGGGGGCGGGGCCAAGTTCACCATCAGACTTCTGTATAAATATCAGGAAATAAAGAACCCATTAAAAACGTAGAAATATTCAGACTCCGGAAGCAAACAGTGCTGTGTGACATCACAAACTATGATGGTGAGACCATGGGGCGTGGAGGGGCCACACACACACGCCTAAAAAAAGAGATTGTGTTAACCACAGGCATAACACAAACTCCTTTTTTTAATCCAATAAAAGACAAACATAAAATAAGTTCAACCGAGTGAGGTTCGAACCCGAGTCGAGAAAAGGCTCGGAGCGGCAACCTGACGCTCTACCAGTGAACCACCGGGTATGTTGCTCTTTCTAGTTCCACTTTTCCTTTTAACGGATCGCCCCTCAGAAAATCCTGGCTACGCCCACGTAAAATAAGCTGATTTGTAATCAGTTATTAACAAACATTAAACTCAGAAACACTAATATATTAATTCAGCCAACAAATTTTTTTTAGTCGTTCCTGTGGTTAAATTTTAATGAAATTCAGCTCGCGCTGAAATGCGGAAATGCTCTGTATGGGTGCGCACCAGAGCTGCCAGGATCAACATTTGAGTCCAGAGTCCAGAACCAGAACCAGAACCAGAGCAGAGAACAGGAACACATGCATAAGAAGTGAACACTGAACCATGTTGTCTGATTCACTTCATCCAATCATCTCAGGCTCAGTTTTAGGACCAACTCTCTTTACAATCTACATAGCTAATGTAGGTCACTGCATCCCTGATGCATCCTTACATTTCTATGCTGATGATACAGTTGTTTATTGCCGAGCTAAAACAGTAGCTAAGGCTTTCCAGTTACTACAATCCGCTTTTGACATCATCCAGTCAGATTTGTTCCATCTCAAACTTGTCCTAAATGCTGATAAAACAAAAGGGATGTTTTTTTCAAATAGGAAGGCGGTTCCAGCAGATCCTCCTCTGATTTTATCTTCAAATGGTGTCCCTATTGAGTTTGTTGATTCCTATAAATATCTGGGTATCCTGATCGATTCACATCTCTCTTTTAAACTCCACGTGGAAAACCTAGTGAAGAAACTGAAAGTTAAACTGGGTTTCTTTTTCAGAAACAGATCATGTCTAACACTGAATGTTAGGAAACGCCTTGTATCTGTGACTTTCCTTCCCTCCATTGATTACGGTGACATTCTCTACATGAATGCTCCTACAAGCACCCTGCGGATGTTGGATGTTGTCTATCATGGTGCACTAAGATTCATAACTGGTTGTGATTATCGTACCCACCACTGCACCCTGTATTCACTGGTTAACTGGACATCATTAACCTCACGCAGACTCTTCCACATCACTTCTTGGTCTGCTGCCCTCATACATCTCCTCCTACATGTCTTTGCGTGAGTGCAGCTACAGCGTGCGCTCTCAGGACATGATTACCTGCAGTGTTCCGTCAGTGAGGACTGAACTTGGAAAAAGGGCCTTCTCCTACTCCGCTCCTGCTTCATGGAATATCTTACAAAAAGATCTGAAGCTCTCGACCTTGACTTCTCTAAATGGTTTTCAGAATCTGTTGGAATCCTGGCAAAAACCAATGCAGATTTGTTCCTGTCTTTGATTTTATACGTCTACCTTATAATGTTTTGCTAGTTTTTTGATACTTTGTTAAAAAAAAAAAATCTTTTGTTTTTTTCTCTCTTTTTGTTTTCTATTGTTTATTGTTTGTTTGTTTATTGTTTAATGAAATTCTATCACTGCTGTTCATTGTTCTTTAGTTTTAGCAGGTCGCTTTCGTAAATGAGCCCATGAGGTTCAAAAGATTTACCTGACTAAATAAAGGTTGAATGAATGAATGAATCTATCATATCCATCCATCCACCCATCCATCCATGCACCCATTCACCCACCCATCCATCCATTCACCCACCCATCCGTCCACCCATGCTTCCATTCACCCATCCATCCATCCATTCACCCACCCATCCATCCATCCATCCATCCATTCACCCACCCATCCATCCATCTATCCTTCCATCTACCCATCCACCCATCCATCCATTCACCCACCCATCC